>APFE031296231.1:6371-89406 GCA_000404065.3 Pinus taeda | reverse complement strand
TCCAAGAATTGTTCATTTATGTAATGTAAAGGAGGTTGCCCCCTCGAAGAGGCTGAATTCTAAGTCGTTGATCTATCTTTTCTATCTTTTCTTGAGCTGGTTTCATAACAATGACTATGACCAGTTAACAAAAAATTCTTAATTGTTTTTTGTTAATGACCACCCACTTTCCCTCATCTTGAACTTTGTTGAAGGATTCTTAATTTCCCTTCCTCTCTTTTAAGACCATTTCACCCTTTTAAGCTATGATTTGTATCTTGTTTAGCTATCTTGCCCTGTGAAATTCCCCTTTGTTAAATCAACTTGATCCAGTTAAGCCATATTCAGTTGACTCCATAGCCCAATGGCCTGAAATACCTTGTTCTATCCATCTACTCTTGAATTCTACCACCAAACAAAATCAAAACCCCTCAATCTTTCATAACTAGCCTAATATCCCATAAATCAAATCTAAATCATAAAGCGAGAGCCCTCTCTGGACTTAGGTTGGCTAGAATGTGAGTCTAAAAGATTGGTTTGTGGTTACCTCAAAAATTTCTTTCTTTAACCTTGGGAAAAATCCGAGTGATAGCATAGTGGCAGCCATACTGGGGAGAACTAACATTTTCTTCAGAATTGTTTTACATATTTAAATCTGATCTATGATGGTGGACATCAATTAGACACAAAAAGGTTAAAATCATCCACCTAGAAACTCCAAATCAATTTCACAATCAAGACTCCACTGCAGAAATGAACCTAAAAGAACTATGTGAAAAGATCAGGTTTTTAGCTTGGATTTTTATTGAAGACATTATGTTATTTCTCATTGATAAATTTTTTCAATGTATATTGTATTTTAGAGAAGATTTTATATTAAAGTTTTATTTTTTCCCTTTGAGAAATGTAGATATAAAATCTCCTTACACATTTGAGAAACATTCTTCTAATTCTTATGAAGATCATTTTCCAATTGAGGAGAATAAAAAAATTAAGACTAGTCGTATAATCCATGTACATATTCCAGTACCTCATAAAGTTCCTAATAGATATAAGTACCTCATGTTACCTGCTACACTCCATGCTTTCCCTAATGATTATCCCAAGTATCTCCCTAAGTTTGATGGAGAGAATGGTATCACTACCCAAAAACATATTCAAGCTTTTGAGGATTATCTTAACTTATTTGAAGTAGATGAAGAGGATGTCAATATTAGGGTTTTTTCTCTTTCTTTACAAGACAAAGTCAAGAGTTGGTTCAAAACCCTGCCTGAGGCAAGCATCTCAAATTTCAAGTAGATTCTTAAAATTTTCCTTGATAGATGGATAATCAAAATCAATCTTCTTATAATCATAGAAGAATATAATCAGTTAAAATGACATCCAGATGAAACAATACAACAATTTTCAGACAGATTTAATCAAATCTATTATTCAATACCATTAAATATAACACCTCCCCCTCGCTCAGCTCTTTTGCATTATGCAAGAGCATTTGATTTAGAGATAGAATTTCATCTAAGAGAAAGTAACCCCTCAACAATGGAACATATGCAGAACATGGTAGTAGATGTAGAAGTTAATCTACAAATTAGAAGAGAAAAGTTGAAAGTAGAGAAAGAGGAAAAACTTGACATTTTGATCAAGAAAACAGAGGAAATGATACAGAAGATCACCATAAAAGTTGAATTTTTTGTTCAAAATAACCATGACACATTTGTTTCACAAAAATAAGGGGTTGAAATCAATGAAAAAATCCCTGTTAATTCCAACTACCATAAATATGAAGATAGAGTTATAGCACCATATGTGGAAAGGCAATCTGTTGATCTAATATGTACATTTGGTGATATTACTTATTATGATGATGTGCCTAAGCTTGATCACTATAATAATTATTATTTTTCTCAAACCCAAATTAACCTTGTAGAGGAATCAAAATCTAATTTGAGGAATAATGAAGTTCAGGTTCAATAGCTTGAAAATAATGATTAGCTTGTTCATTTCAGCTATGAGAATGAGGAGGAAAGTGCAGAGAATTTTGAAATCAGTGAAGGAAATTTACCATTTTGGTTTGCTTCGTTTCAATTTATCAGAGATAACTATCATGCAATTAGAAAATAAAATGTCAACAAGTCTTGATATTAACTATCTAGAGGACAATAAAATCCTTTGTTCAAGACTTCTCACATCTAGATTTGTAACCCTAAAATTCCATTGAATATCAGGTTGCAGAAGAAGACTTGGAAGCCAGAACATATGATAAAATGATCCAAGATGGTTCCTTGCCTCTTTGTTTTGAATCATTTCAATTTTTAAAGAAAAGGAGGAGCAGCTTGTAGAAATCTATAAAATTCCATTTGAACCTATAGGTAATAAGTTGCAGCAGTCCTTCCAAGTTCTTTATGATCCAAAAGCTGATAGGTTGAATGATGAATGCAGTCAGAATTTTTCTCCATTAACAAACTATGAGAGTCAAAATCAAGATGATAATGGTTTCACCAGATAGACATTACAATCAATGGAAATATCATCACAAAGCTCATCTGAAAGTGTTCAGGGTGATAAAGATGAAGGTATTATTTCAGTTTCATGGAATTTAGGCCATACACAACAGATGCACAATTGTTTGAGTCAGTTCAAGAATAGTGTATATATGTTACAAAATCCTTTTGTATAGTTTCTAGATCCAACAAAGTAGTTCGGGAGTTTCCTTATCTTCTCAAAGGTTAACAAAGCTATATTTGATTTCAAGATCTCAATTTTAACCACCAACAAGCACAGGCAACAAAAGTCACCAATGTATATGATGCTTGAGTGGTTGCACTGGTTGTTTCAATTTACCTAACCAACAACTAGATAGCTAATTAGAGTAAGTAGGTGGGATGTTGGTTTGAATAAATTCAGTTTCCATCAACAAGTATATGTTAGATTAGATTTCAGTTTGTAGAAAAGGCTACAATTTCAGTTTAAGATTTTCAATCAAAAGATTATACAACAGAGCATACACATGTGTGGGATTGGGCCAATGGATCAAGTTACTAGTCAATGGTGTTCTGAACATTTCACAAGGAAATGCCATCCCCAAGTGGAGCCACTGTTAGGTTCCTCTATCAATAGGTGTCATATATCATGATTGACTGGGTTTAGCTCTAAAATATGTACATACCTTTGCTTATTGCAAATGTTTTCCATATTTGTAAAAAATCAAAAAATTAAAAAGTGTAAAGAGGGTATGCCCTAGAAAAAGAATAAAAGGGTAAAAATAATAAAGAAAAGGTCAAAAAATGAAAGAAAGTAAAGCCCAACAAAAAGAAAAGACCATGAAAGTGTGCAAGTCCAAATGCCACTGCTATTTTACTTTTTGTATAATAAAGATTGTGTGCAACTTGTAACCTATGCCACAATCCATGGTAACCAAACAATTTAATCTTGGTTATTCCATGTTTTCAATTTCATGTTTTAGAAATAGAGAATAAATATCTGACCAAATAGTTTAATCTTGGTAGATAAGTAGATGGATAGAGTAAATAAAAGGAGCTCAATAGTTTAATTTGAGCCCTTGGATGTAATAAGGTTACACTTAGTTAGGATCTTCATTGTAAAAGAAAAGAAAAGTTGAAAAGGGTTTGAAAGTCTAAGTGCACCCTAATAAAGAAGTAAAAATGCTAAGTTAAGTAGGTAGGGTAAGTAGATGATGGTTGCAGAATAAATGTATGATGAATGGTTGAGTTTGATGCTTAAATATTTTTCTTTCATCACTTGGACAAGGCATGTATTACATGGAAGACATGTGAATACTCAAAGTAAAAAATAATTAACCTCCCTACTCATTTCCCCTAAAATTTTCACTAATTCTCTAAGTGCTAAAGGTAATTGCCAAAGTTAAAGGGGCTCAAAGCATTTCACTGACTATTGGAGGGATTGGACCCATGGCCCAGTAATTTCAAATACCTAAAATACTTAAAACCCCTTCATCAATATTCACCCCTTCATAAATTCATTCATTCCCTTTATAAAGCTTTTCCTAAGTAAAATCCTATTTTACTTAGGAAAATTAAAAACATTCTATCTACATGAAACCCCCATATATTATTAGCATAAGTAATGTTATATGATGAAATGCTTTCAGAAATATTTACTTAGCGCACTTCATATTCCATAGTCATATTAACCACTAATGTTATTATTATGTAATTCTCGTAATATAACAACATTACCCATGCCTGTATTATTATATTATACAAAACCCCAAATTTTTACATATCCTGCTCCGATGGTTAAATATAACTGTAAATCAAATAATAAAATTGATTAATTATCTAATCCGTAGTTAATTAAGAACCCAACCTCCCCACCATGCTAATGAGAATTAATTAAGTCATCAGGACTAATAAATAACTCAATGACCAATTAAATCTCCCCCGATATGATTAAGTCTTTTAATTGATATCGGGCTCGCCCTTGTTATACATCAGTCATGTCATTGACCTGACTACTGTCCGATCGGACCCTTTAAATCCAATGGCCCTTGCTCATATCACGTGGGCCTTTTGGTCGACCTTTAGTGCATGATGTGAGCAGTTTTTTGAAGAATGTTGATGCTACGAGTCGAGCAACATATGGAATCACACGACTCCCCACAAATACAAGTTACCCTCCATAAGCAATGCAGTGAAACCCACTTAGTGCCTCTGCTAACGAAAAAATGTTAAGTCACCCTTGTTGACGTAACCCATCCATGTCACAAAATCCGCCAAAAACTTTTACTTTTCATAAGAACAAAATTATCCATTTTTCGTCCTTATTCTGAAAAACTCATGCATGCAACCAGTACATAGAAAATGACCAACTCGTACCCAAAACCATCAACGACCCTGATAATTACTGCCCGGTACTACTCTAGTCCACAGTGTGCTTCCAATTCAACTAGTACACCATTACCAGTCACTCCATAATAGGTAATCAAAAGACCGCACCATTGGATAAACAGTTGTAATACTAGTCATAAGACCTGTTTACTCTGAGATTGTTATCAAATCTATTCAAATAGAGATGGAAGGTAAAAGGACACAGTAAAGAATAGTCAAAGTGTATTAGGGTTAAAGATTATCATATTGAAGACCAAGTCAAGTAAAACATCTAGCATGAAGATAAACAGCAGGGAAGACAAATATAAAATAGAGCATACAAATTCATGTCAAACTGAAGACAGATGAAAAACAAAGTTGTAAAAGTAAAAGTAAACATGAAGACATTAAGGGTTAAACAAAGACGAAAACACTTTCACCAGCTACAATGAAGTTTATCCATAGTAAAAATGAAAAATAGTTGAAAGGAATTTAAGGTTAAAAGATGAAATTAGAGCAGAAATGGTACATTCTCTAGAAATTTCATGTTTAAGTCATAGTTTTGTAAAAACTAGTGTGGCCAATCGAAGAAGTAGTTCGAAACACTGGAGGAGGTTTTTGTTCCTAATATACCAATCTACAAAAACCTTTCTCACCTTTTACACAGGTATTACTAAGAAGGATATAAGTGCATGTCTTCACAACCTATTTTTGAGTTTGTGCAAAGTCTTGTTTTTGACACCTTTTTGCAGAGCATATTGTGAACATCTGGAGCTTAATTTTTGGAAACTCAGAGAGTTCTATCTCAAAAACGTTTTTATCTACAATAATGTCTTTCCCTTTTTACATATCTATCACAGATTGAGATATACAAGCATATCATTGGACCCTAAGTTTGAAAATTTTCTGGGGTAAAATGCACAAAGGAATGATGCAGTTAGTGGTTGGGATGCCTCATCATCAACTAAGAGTTGCTATCAAATTCGACTTTCTCTTCTTTGCCACTATAAATGCATAATAATAGTGCGAAATAGATTCATTAGTTTTGAATTTCCTTTATTAAAGTTCTATTAATGTAAAATAGTTGGAGATATTTGTAAAACCAATCGTGATATTTTTTCAAGATATTTTAGTTTAGAAATTGCATAAATACTTCTTCGTTTGAAGTATTTTGGGTGGATTCTTAGAAATTTCTATAGATTCTTTATTTTGGAATAGAAGTGTTATTGAACAACTATTGTATGGCTAGCTAGACAAAGTAATAAAGCATAGGACTTTTATAGGATACCTGTGTCAAATGAGAAACAAATAAGTATTCTATATCTTATGGTTTTTACAGTTTTCTTGTTCAAATATTCATATTTGTTTCATATTTGAATGATAAATGAAAAAATATATTTTAGAAAGAGATTTACTGCATTTTGTCTTTAAATTTTTTTATATTCTTAATGTTTTCTTCCAAGCTATCATAGGTAGGGAATTCTTAATTGCTCCCTTCTTTTTAGTTTATCACTGTGACCATTTAACAAAAAATTCTTAATTGTTTTTTGTTAATGAGCACCCACTTTCCCTCATATTGAAATTTGTTGAAGGATTCTTAATTGCCCTTCTTCCCTTTCAAGACCATTTCACCCTTTTAAGCTATCATTTGTCTCTTGTTTAGCTATCTTGCCCTGTGAAATTCCCCCTTTTTTAAATCAACCTGATCCAATTAAGCCATCTTCAGTTGAATCCATAGCCCAATGGCCTGAAATACCTTGCTCTATCCATCTGCTCCTGAATTCCACCACCAAACAAAATCAAAACCCCCCAAGCTTTCATAACTAGCCTAATATCCCATAAAACAAATCTAAATTAGAAAGAGAGAGCCCTCTCTGGACTTAGGTTGGCTAGAACTCGAGTCTAAAAGATTAGTTTGTGGTTACCTTGGAAATTTCTTTCTTTAACCTTGTGAAAATTCTAAGTGATAACAGTTGCCACTGATGTTATCACTCCAAAAATTTCTTGTAAGTTGTTCAGAAAAAGAAATGATAGAGGTAACCACAAACCTACTTTGGATATTAAGATCTAGCCTTCCTGATCTCAGAGAGGGCTCTCTCTTTTTTATTTAACTTTATTTTAGTTAATTGATTTTAGGATAGTTATGATTGTGTTTGAGTTTTTGATTTGAATTTGGGTGGTGGGATCACTTACTTAGATGAAAAAGGATTTTCTTTTACCATTGGGCTATGGGGTCGAATGTTAGACAAACTAGACTAGATGAAGCTTTAAAAATAGTGTCTATAGGGAAATATAGGTGGGTTAGTGCAGATATCAAAGGCTGGATGGTGAAATGGTTTTTAATTGGATCCAGGGAGCAGCCACACATTCCTTAGTCTGTATTATGAAGAGAATGAAAGAAGTCAACCAGGATAGGAGAGCAGTTAAGGGTTCTCAAATCTAGATATTAGAGGAAAACATATAAATGACTAACTATGAAAAATAGAGTGTACTTAAACATGTTCTGAGTTAAATTTCCATTTAATTCATTCAAATTGGAATAACATTTAAGTTTATAAAATGTTAGAGCGTAGATTGACCTTAGGCTGAAGGAAGGAATCCTAGGATAACCACAAACCAAGCTTAACCTTGTAGCTAGCCCTACCAAGTCAGGAGAGGGCTCTCTCGTTGTGAATCTTAGTCAAGATCACTGAATCCGATATGCATTTTAGGCTAGGTATAGTAGCTCTAGGGTTTTTGATTGATTTTGTTGGTTTTGTTGCTAGATCAAATGGAGCCAGGCAGTTTTGGGTCCGGGAAATCAAGTCAGGATGTAGGGTGTTCTATGGGGCAAGGTAGGTAGGTGCTTTGGAACTTTAAATTGAGTGACATGATAGGTCTAAGATAGGTGAGGAGCTGAGTAGGGCATGCAAAGATCATGTATCCTTCTCAAATAGTAGAAAACATAAAGAAACCATTCAATGTATTCTACCTATCTATCTTGATATCATTCAGGTAAAATAACTGAATTAGATTGTGGCATACATAAAACATGTGAAAACATGATAGTATAAGAAGAAACTATGCAAATACACCATACCACAAGTATCCCATAAAAATAGCTGCAAATCCTAGTTTATTTCCTTGCCAAACTGTTGATAAAGGTGTACAATATAGCTCAGAGCATCCAAGAGAGTCCAACCTTTGCTAATGACAGAAAAAATAAATAATATAGACATCAAATCACCTATGCTAGCCATCAAGGGTCGAAACAAATAGAAAAGGGGTTTTTACAACCATTTCCAAACAGGGAACAGGAATATAGGCAGTGGAACAACTTGCCTCTATAAGCATGGAAATTGATTCATTGACCCCAAAACCAACTCAAACTGATGAATCTACCCTCTAAGATCATTTCACTATTACATTCACATGCCAAGTCATTAATTACAATCATAAAATCATCCATGAAGAGAGAGAAAGTCAACTTTTTGTGAAAATAGGCGAAAATTGGGTTTTCTAGCAAACTGGTCAAAAGCGTAGCACCATGAGCCAAAATCATAGCGACGCTTTCAACCCACTTTTGAAGGCCTTCCCCTTAGCTACATGTAGCGCAAGATTTCTCATTGGAAAGGTCTTACTATCTAGTTTCTAGAACAACTTGAATATTTTAATTTGGAGATCATTTGCCCCATCAAAATTGAAATCTCCCAGGCTGCTTCTGTGTGTCCAAAAAGAGGCAAAGAGGTCATTTTTTGGTAGTTTTTTGACCTTCTGGTGACCTTGTTTTGCTCCAAAAATTTTGAAATTATCACGGATGAATGATCTCATCATGCAGAATCCAAATGTATAAAATTTTCCTCCAAAAAGTGCTCCAGGGAAAAGTGCAGCGACATCGGCCAATTTCCTCTTTTCAAAATTTTAGAATTTCAAAAAGAAAAAAAATCATCAAAACTTGCCCATATTTCGCATGGGACACCACCATTAGTTGCTTTTATGGGCTAGTGAGGCTTCAACTAATATCTTCAACTTATATTTCTGCTTTTTTCTCTTTAAATCCTTCCTTAACCTAGCTATAAGTTTCCCATTCCTTATGTTACAGATTTTGTTTCAGGTAAAATAATGATAGGTCATGTGGTGAAGCATCTTCTTGTCCCCATTGGCCTTCTTAATCAGCCCCTCAAGGTGTATGTTGACCCTCTCAAGCCAAGTTTCTCTATCATTCTCAATCTCTTGTTAAATTGAAGTTAACTTGACATTAGCCTCCTTGGCCTTTTGCCTTATTTCTCTGATCATTTACAGCTCCATGAGGACTTGCTTGTCGCTCAATTGTTTATTTTCTTGCTTTAAATATTTGATAATGAACTTAGCTGTCTCTAAGTTATCTGACAAGGATTGTATTTCAACCTCTTATTCCTTTATTATCATGTCTTTGATATTCTTTGGATCCCGAGCTTCCAAATCAATAATGTCAACTCCATGATGAGTGAAGTGCTACTATGGCTCCTCATGCTCAACAAGATTGAAATCTCTCTCCTGCTCATCACTAAGATACTTTTCTTGGACCTTTTTCTTGCCCTTACTTTTTCCCTTGCTTTGTTGCTCCACATGCACCTGTTTTACTGAAGAAGAAGGCAAATCCCCTTCCACACCTTGTGGAGATAGCATTTGCTTGTGCCCTGATGATGAAGGTAAGACCCCTTCCACACATTGTGCATATAATACTTACCTAGAAGCTACAAAAAGTTTCCTAGTACCCCTCTTATATTTCACAAACATTGGCACTCCAACAGTTTCAATCTCTTTGACTTGTTCATGGCTTGAAGGTCCACCTTCTTCATGACGTACTGATGAAAAGATTTGTGGGCCTTTGAACATCTCATGAGAAATGAAAGTCTCCCATGGCATGTTAAGAAGGCTAAGCTAGTGTAGAACAATGATTTTAATCAAAGAGTAATGATAAATGTTATTCAACTACTAGGGTATGGCTTCCTCTGTACAATATGTGCCATCTTCTCAATGTTTCTAAACATAAAGTAAGGGATATTCGTCATCTTTACTCTAGTGAAATGCATTAGAAGTCTAATGTGGTAGGCATACAACTAGGAGAAGCTACCTTCACAAGTGAAGTACTTGATAATGATTTTCATCAATGGAGCATACTTGTCTTCCAAAAACTTGAAGGGGAATACTCTCTTCATTTTTTCTTTGTATCTAGCCTTGATGTAAGGCTCATAATACTCCTCATCAATATCCTGACCTTTATACCAATTTTCACCCACATCTGGAATACCTGTAGCCTCTGAGATGACGGTTGGTGATATGGTGAATGTTATTCCAGCAAGGATTACTTCATTACTGTGCAAATGTGTCACAAATAGTCTAGCCAAAACATGATGAAATCCAACTCGTTCTATAATTTCACAAAAGGCAAAGCATGCCTGGTGTTTAAAGCAAGAAATGGCAAGTGGACGGGCTTTCAACTCCCTCAAACTAGTGGGCTCCTCGCTGATAATCCTTCCTCCTTTATGAGGCTTCCTCTGCTGCTTATATCTCTCCATGGAACTATCACTAAGGGTGTCTTCTTCAAACTCATACTCATTGTCTCCTTCCATTGCTTTTTTGTGGCTATGAACACTTGTGGTTATATATGGACAATAGTGAATAATATAGTGAAAACAGGGTGGAGGAATGGACTGGTCAGAGTGTAGGGAGGAGTATGTGAGAGTATGATGTGTAAATAGGGTTTAGGGAGTGAATGGGATTTTATGAGAGTGGGTAGGGTTTAGTGATGTGAATATGGTTTGTAGGGTTTGGGGAGAGTGTAAGTGGGAATGGGAAAATGTATGAGGGGAATGGAATTTAGGAAAAATGTAAATGGGAATAGGGTTTTGTTTAGGGAATAATGGCAAGTAGATAAGGTTTGTATAATACTTGTGAAATGAGGAAAACTAGAGCTTCACCCTAGAAGCTAGGGTTTGATACTAAGAATGAGCAACACCAAAATTTGGTAAACAAAACCTTGATTCACAAGCTATGACAAGTATACTTACTTGAAAGAGAGATAATTTGAAGATTTTGAGGTGAATTTGAGAGTTTTGGAAAGTTTTATTTGATTTAGAACTTGGCTAGGTAGATGCACAATGCCTCCCTAGATGTGCAGCACCTGTACCAATTTACGAAAAAAAACACTGCTAGGTGCGCAGTGCCAACTCAGATGTGCAAAACCCTCCTCAGATGTGAAGTGTTGGTTATAATTTCTCCAAAACCGCAACGAATTCACTCTTCTTCTCAATGACACTTAAAAATAGCTTCTTAGCCCTCCTTTTGGCACTTTGACTTCAACACTAACAAAATGAAATGACCAATAGAGATATGGCTTTATATAGCTTTCATTTTTTGAGTTTTGTTTTTGAAAACCCATTTTCATAATGTCTATTTGCTTTTTCCACTACTTTGTTTTCTTATGCTTGGTCTTTTTGCTTTGATAGGTGGATTGATACTCAAACTCTTTTGATTTTTACAATGGCAGGTACTTGGAAATATCATCGGGTGACTAGGAGTAGCATGGAAGCATTTATTACATATGAGAACAATAAAATTACATCAAATTTAAATATAAAATACAAATTCTCTGTTTTCACTTTACAAATTATGACTTTTCTAATCATTATTGACCTCCTCATGTCTTTGCCAACCATTATTAACAATAATCACTGAATTTTGACCATGTTGGAAACCCTAAGACCTAATGAGATTGAAACCTTATGTAATTGATTAAATGAACTGAAAATGAGCATAAATCATTGACTGAAAGGTATGAAAGGAGGTCAGTGAGTACATATCATGAGGGAAAAACTGAAATAAACCCTACCATCAGTAGATCCATGACCTAATGGAATGCAACCTCATCAGAATGGGACTCCTAGTATGAAATGCAAAACAGTAAATTTTGATCATTGATGGCAGTGTGAAGACATTAACACTAAGATGAAATACATAAGAAAGTAACAAAATTAGACAAAGAAGGTACTTCACTACAAATAACTCATCTCATGAATCCTATAGTGCAATCTTTTTATTACTTGCTCCAGTCTGTTGACTTGAAAATTGGTACAGTCACCATTATATTGAAGATAAAAATAACTTTACAAATGTATAGCAATCCACGCTCAATACTTTGAATTATGAAGTATTTATACAATTTTTTTTTACAAAATATCTCAAACTGCATTGAGAACTAATATAGGAAAAGGAAATATCTTCATGTAAGAAGATAGAGACAGCTACTGAACTGTTGTTTGCTGTCCCTGTTATTTAGGTTTTGTTGTCTTCTAGTCTTTGACCGTTTGCCCTTTAAGCTACTTGGCTGCTTGGTCTTCGCGCTAGATGTTATATTTACTTATGACCTCTTATCTGTTACAATTTCATTTGATACTCTTTGACCTTGCTGTCTTGTCAATACCCTTTTACTGTGCTTTTTCTCTTTTTACTGTATATTTATATTTTTACTTTGCATTTCCTACAGTAAATTGTTTATTTTTTCCCATGTCTCAGCATCTGGTAATTGGATATTGAGCATTTTTCGGTATATTTCATCTGCCTTTGTGTATTTGGAAAAAGTAGGGATATTGATAAAAAGGTGTTTTACCTCATGCTGGAGGTAAAATAACTTTTCAAAAGTTTGGTATAATAATTTTCCTATTGGTATGCCCCTCATGGATGAAGTGTTTACCTGATCACCACTTCCCTGATATTCTTATTGTAATCTTCCAGTGTCATTAGCTTATTATTTGTAACTAAGGGATTTGGTAATCCATTTTTCAACAAAAGCTTGAACTTAACCATGAACCTATCAATGGCTAGTTGCATAGTTTGACACTTATTCTCCAAGTTCAAGATCAAATTTCTATTAGTGAGGACTCTTTTGACTTCCAAAATTGTACCTGTCTTGTCAGGCATCTCTTCTTGCAGCTCATACTTGTTCTTGGAGTTAAGGAAATGGATGATTCTTGCAGCTTCCTTTAGAATATCTCCAAGTTCTTCTTTGACTCTTTGAATGGCTTCAGTAGCCTACTTTATCAATTCAATATGTTAAAAAATAACCTGAATGGATTACCAAATATCATTGACATTGCCAATGATATTGGACCACAGTTGTTCCTTAGCCTGACCTAGAGGTTCATTCAGTTTCAGCTCTTTCTCCAGGCTTTTGATTCTTTCAGTAATTCTTGTGGCCTTCTTCTATTCTTCTCTATGCATGATTTGGGCCAATTTATAATATGTTTCTAGGCTGGTGACTTTTTCCTTAAGTTTGTTTATCTCCATTGTCTGAATGGACATTTCTTCCATTTCTTTGACCATCCTATTGGCTTCATCACCTGTAGAGCATGTTACTGTCGATCTTGTTGTTGATGTAGTTGGTGTAGATGCCAGTAGTGTAGTGGAAATTGGAGTAATGGGAGCTAAGGATGCTTCCAATGTAGAAGGTACAAAAAAGGTAACTACTGGAATGGCAGTTGTTGGAGCATCATCAAGACTAGCTTGTTTGAGCTGGATCAAGCTATCGAGTTTTTTCTCCATCTCCTTCAACTGATCATTCAGTTGCAGCACTAGGTCCATCATCTCTTCATGATTTCTCTGACTTTCTAGGACCTCCTTTGTATATGGGTGCTGCGAATGAGGCAGCTTAAGATGTTTCTTAAGGGATACTATGCCCTCATTCTTCTTCTTGGCCAGCTATTTAGTAGCCTTAATATCACTTCGATCGTGACCGAGTTTAATGATAAAGTCCTCTAAGGATTTTATCCTGTTGTCTTTCGCCTGTGAGGAGGCCTTTCAAGTTTGTATTGGGTTGTCACACTATCCAATGAATCTTGTAGCTTGTGGGCAGCCATGGTCTTTCCTGTAACAGTGGAGTAAATAATTTTTCTATCCTGTTTATGGAGTTCTATCTGATCAATGGGATGAACATCCCTCGCCAACACCTCAAAATTTGTTTTGTTGTAGTCTGCTGAGGTATTTGGTTATTGAATAGTGGGCAATAGAAATGTCACCTGCATCTTGCCTGCTTTGATGTCAAAGGCTGACATTAGTCTGGTCTGGTTTGGTGGTGTAAGCTTGAGGTATTGGGCATATGTCTCTGCCTTCAACTTTTCATTGCTCATCCTTACCTCCTTGAATCTGTCTTTGATATCCTTTTCCTTGTTAGCTGGCCTAACAAAGGAAGAAACCTCCATACTCTATTGTCTCTCTATCATCTGTGTGTTGGAGGTTGATGGCTATTTTTTTTTCCTTGTTGCAGTTATTCCTTTACTTCTCTGTCACATTGTCTTAGATTAAGTTATTTCCTTTAAAACAATATTTTCCTCCTTTTCAGATACAGGATTCGATTTTGGCGTCTTTGTTAGCTCAAACAACTCATCAGTAGTCTCCATGGCAAAGCTATACCCTTCTTCCCTATTCCTTTTAGGATTTTTCTCATCATTGACTGGGATCTGAAGCATAGGATGAACATTCATTGGTTCTCCTAATTATGGAATCTACAGGAAAGAGTTGTGGTCAAATTGTTTTTTAAGGTCAATCAGTGTGTTCTCAACATCCACAATTGTACTGTCCATAGCAATCAATGCATTCTCCACCCACTCAGATTGGCTAACAAACTGTTCAATGTTTGGTCTTGGGTGTTGGATGTAATGTCCCAACCTGACTTAAGTCTCATCTTGTTTATGACCCTGTGAGGGTCATACTTCCATATGAAGTTATTTCTAAACTTCATCTGTTGTAGTAACCCGTCAACCTCTGGTCCAGCCTTTCTATTGTCGCAAATGAATGGGCCTAATTGGTTTTTTACCTTGAACTGGGTTTTCTTCCTAGTAGATAGGAAGTGGACCTCATCAAAATTGATGATTTGTCTGAAATATTCAAGGGAAAATATCCTCATAGTGAGGTATTTTGGCAATTTGTAAGGGGCTAAATGACAACCATAAAATCTGATCTCGGTGTGGTTCTGGTAGAGGTACCAATCTCCCACCTTGATGTTCTTTGCCAATTGAAGCACTCTTTTGATGTCTTGGCTGATTCTAGGCTGAGTATCAGAAGTCAGCAAGTTCATGACTGGGTACACAAAGGAGTTGATAAAATATTTGTAGGTGAATGCTGCGGAAAACTTCTAGACCAAGGGTGTCCAGTAGACCACTGATCTTTCCTTTCCCTTGGTGTCCGATTTCTAGATGCTCACGAGGAACTTATCTATCTGGTAATACAAAAACATATAAAACAATAGTGAAGAGTATTTGGAAACTCTTTCAGTGGGCAGTCTGGTGAATTGTTCATGCATTCTATCTGTAATGAACTAAGCATAATCATACATGATAGCAAGAGGCTTGCCTAGAGTGAAAATGGAGAAGAAGTCCAAGATGACATCATCCACATGCTCCTCTGATGTGTAACCTAGGATGCATGAGAGCATGGTGATTATGTGTCTGCTAGTTTTTGAGAAAATGGTGGCAACATAGGGCAGTGTATCTGTAGGAGTATGGTGGTCTTCAATGATAAAATTGTGGAAAATTTTCTTAAATTCACCTGGTCTAATGTGATGTACAAGTGCAGTAGGTTTCCAATGGATAGAGGGGTTAGATTAGGGCTAGATTGGATTTATAATATTTGGTTGATTGACTTAGGTGTAATAGTGAATAACAACTGCTGATTTGGGGCAACAATAGCCCTTTGTCTAGGGACATAACAAACATGACAATAATGTACAATATCTATGAAAGGGTGAACTTCTAGGAATGTGTATTTGGGAAAATTTGATTCCCAAAGGTTGATGTCATCTGCGTGGTTCAAAAATTTGTCCTTACTCCAATAGTGGAGCTTCAGAAGGTGGGCTGGAGTTATAGTGTCTTCTATTTTGAAATCCCTGTCTACTAGGGCCAAATGGTCAATGTCCAGGTGACGGGTTGACACAGGTCTAACATCCAGAGGGGTCAAGGCAACCATCTTATGGGGAAAGGTGTGAATTGGGCTTGCAAAGACTATATAAGTGAAGCCTAAACAAGTCTGGTTGAGTGAAAGGGTAGTTTGCAGGTTGGAAAAGAGGGGTTTAGATATTCAGGGGGGAAATGCTGTCAATTTAGGGTGAGTTAATTAAATTCAATAAATTTAATGTTTGATTTCAATGTACATTTTAAATTTGAGAGGGTTGTTCTGGTCTCTTGTCAAATACCTGGAAATGGTGATATAGGCTGCAATTGGTTTCAATGGAGACTGCAGAGGGTACTGTGGCTTTAGCTCTACACTGGATGGCTAAATTGGGCATTCAGAGCATGTTGGGAAGGTAGTTGACGATCAAATTTGGTTGCAGAGGCTCAGGGTGGTGCGGGAAGGCTTAGGAAGTTTTCACAGTGAAAATGAATGAAAAGAGTGAAAATTAGCGTCTTCGTCCTTTTAGTCAGAAATGATTAGAATTTGGCACAGGATTTCATAATGAACAATGGGTAGTTTCAGCTTTTGGCAGGGATCTGGTTTCAGGGGCCATTGCACCACTTTTGGCAGTTGGGTAGTATTTCCCCAGGAGCACGGGAGTTCACCTAAAGCTGCCATGTAACCGAAAGGGGTCCAAGTAAAACCTCAAATCTCACGTGCTCTCCGGTGAGTAAAATTAGGCAAGGGAATCAATGCCATATGGATGTCTGCCATCATATCTAGGGGTGGAAGATTGGATGGTTGTCGTGTGGTGGAGCTGCATGGAGGGAACTCAGGCGGAGATCTGTGGACCCCAAGGGGATTAATTACACTTAAATGTAATTACTTAATGAATTAATCAGGGTTAAATATAAGTGGGTTTAATATAGTGGGATCGAGGTTAAATGTGGCGGGATTTGTTAACTGCACAAGGGTGATGGGTTAAAAGGGTTTTGTTTGGAAAAATGTGAAATGCGGAGAGTTAATTAAATAATATAGAGTGGGGAATAGAACTTAGGACAAGGGGGGTTTTATGCGTTTTTAAGGAAAAATAGGGAAATTAATATGGGGAAGTGATTGTTTCAAAGGGGAATGGGTCTCACACTAGGGAAAATGGGTTTTTGGTTGGGAAATGACTTTTGGAAGGTAATGTGCTAGGGAAATGTGTGAAACCAAGGGGAAAAGGTGAAAATGAAGGGAAAAAGGCACTTTAACAAGAAATTATGGGATAATGGGGAAATTAGTAAGTATGTAGTGGGGATGAAATGAAAGGAGGGGAAGTTAATCAAATCATCTTGTGAACATCCTTTCACTTTCATAACTACTCCTGCACACTGAAACATTAGATTAAGAATGATAAATGTGCTTATGCTTCAATCAACTTTATACTTTTGCAACCTTTCTTCTACTTACCTTTTACTTACCCTAACATTTTTTCTTCACTTTATTGGGTGCATTTAAACTAATAGACCCTTTCTTTCCTTTTCTTTTGTAAAACAAACTATCTAATTCTAACCTTATATCTTCCAATGGCTCAGATTAAGCTTATGAGAACATTTTATTCCTCTACCTAACTATTCATCTACTAAGATTAAATAGTTTGTCTAGATCTTTATTCTCTATCTATAAACATGAAATTTAAAGCATGAACTAGTCAAGATTAAATGATTTGACTATCATTGATTGTGGTATTTATGACAAGCTCCACACAACCGTTATTTTTCACAGTAAAGTAAAAAGTAGTGGCACTTAGATTTGCACACTTTCATGATCTATTTTTGTTTGGGGTTCATGTATTTTCACTTTTTTGATCTTTTCTTATTCTTGTTTTCCTTTGATAATTCTTTTAAGACATACCCATTTTACATTTTTTAATTTTAAATATGGAAAAAAATTTGCGAAAAGCAAAAGTATGTACAATATTACAAGATCAACCACAACTAATTCAAAATTATGAATCCTATTAATATAGGACCCTAACAGAATGGAGATCCACATATGGAAATCTCTCCCAACTCTAGGTAAAGTCTCAAAGGGACCAAAATATACCCTCTACACAAATTATTTTGTGGGTTGTTCCATAGTATTAGAAATAAGTTATAGTTTCTTCTATTTTATCCTCGAAGCATTTTATGCAAATTGGTTCTAAGATTGAAGCTAAGTTACATAATACCATTCAAATCTTTTAGATGAAGGGAATTTCATCCACATTTTCTTTCTACTAGTTACTCAGCCCAATAATATTGGGTAGAAAAAAGGAGAAATATTTTCCATATACTCTACCCACTTGTTGGCTTGTTGGTTCTTGACCCAGGTTCAGAGTTATTTAGCCAAACAAATCCCTAAACTACTAGCCCTTTCAGCAATAGCCCGTGGAGCACGGATTGAGGTCTCACCAGAAGCAATATGGGGGGATGCTAGAACCAAGATTCCGCATCCTTGAGATGTCTGAGCTGTCGGTTTAGTCCAACTTTAAATACCTTCTTGCATTTGTCTAGCTTGTGAGACCTTCATGCTCTGTTATACTTCCCTTCGCGCAACCCTAATGAGGGGCTGAGGTGATTTCGCACTGCTAAGGCAACGATCTATGCTCTTTTCCTAAGTTACACTGTGGATCTAATTTATCTTCTTATATCTACTAATTAACTTCATGGAAATATATACTTATCTTATGTTCATTTATTAAACATATTCATATAAGTTCGCGCCACAAATAAACAATAAAAATGAAATTCATACCCAATATACTTCAGTGTTTAAAATAGGAAAAGGACACATAGAATGATAAGAAACTTCTAGGCCTCTGCGCACTTAGCTACAGACTACTAGGCCTCTGCGCACTCAGCTGCAGAGCCTTCTCCTACTCTATGACCCAAAACACAACTTTAAACTTCCACCAAGACTCAATGCTTCATCATTAGATCCTACCTAGATCTTTGTCCCTTTACACTTAGAGCCTCACTCTATTTATACAATCCCATGGTCCACGGACCATGGGTAGATTTCTGAAGTTGACATTACATTACAAAATTAAAAGTAGACAACCCTATGACTCAATTACAATTTCGCGCTCCGCGCCAACAATTCACAAAGTCTTTACATTAGACTTAGTCAAAACTTGGGCTTTAAGCCCCAAAACATGCCTTAGGGGATTCCACACCCAACAGGTCCCCAACACAAACATCCTAACTCGCCCTCGAGTCACTCTGTCAGTGTAGAGATCTTCGTGCAGAGACATCCCAACTCTACTGGGACTGTTGAAAGTTTGGCAGTGCATTGAGCAACTGCCTACTATATCTCCTAGATGCGTTGTTCAGAGATTGCAGTATCTGAACTTCTTCCTTGTATATGCTCATGTGTCCCCTGCATCTATGTGAGCTTTTCTTCAATTCTTGTTGTGATTAAGAAGGCCTCCTGAATCCATGGTTGGACACATGCCTTAAGAACTGCTTCTTTGTGTTGTGCCGCATCTACCTGTGCCTTAAGTGCCTTGGCCTGTTGCATCTGTGCGAGCCTCTTTGTAAGGGCCACCGTTTGGGCCGTCCCTTTTATGTCATCATATTGTTGTTGTAGATCACATGCCTCTATCTCCAAGCACTGAATGTTCAGGTCCTCTTGCAAAGTGGTGAGAACCTTGAACGATTCTTCCAACATTTTGGTACAGTCCCTCACTGCACTATTGATCTCTTCTATGCCCATGGTGATGGCGCTGGTGGATTGTTTGCTCACCTTTGGAGAATTTGAAGGTTGCACCTTCAACCGCAACTCTATTATCTGAAGGTTTCACTCCAACTAAACCTTCGCCATCTCTTCTCATGCCTCACGCACTCCTGCTACTAACCTTTGAATGTGTGCCTCTACCGACACCTCTACTGGGATGGCCAAGTCAGGGACCTTCTGGTAGGATTCTTCAAGTACCTGTGCTATTTTCCTATTCTGGGACATGACCTTGTCACGCTACAAGCTCTACTGCTCCATGTTGATTCTTTGTTCGCTTAATACCTGCAGTGCGCAACCCTCCCTAGCCCGCAATTCTGGAGTCACTATGTCCTGCAAGACATAGAGTGTCTCTCGAGGGAGCAATCATGTTGATCCCTACTCCCTTCAGCACACTAACTGTAAGCCCATCACCGTCGTTTTCTATAACCAGTGCCCCCACTAGCAGCACTATTGTGTTGGTCATGTAGGTGCGCATCATTTCTTCAACTACGACCATTCCTACTATGAGGCTGGTCGAGATAGTACAAGCCTGAGGAGTGCACACCTATAACTCTTGAATTTGTTACCAGAGGGCCCCCAACACAATGTAATTCTCCTCTTCCAACTGTTGGAGGGCCTTCACGGTGATGTTGCACACTGTCTCCCCTATATCATGTAGATCTCCCTTAGTGACGGTGATCGGGTTGAAAGAAGTCTTAGATGCTTTTGACTTCTTTTGCGGCCCCACCTACTCTCTTGGGTGTTGGAAATTTAACTATGTTGATGCTTTTTGTAGGTTTGTGCCAACCTCCTTTGTCTCTATCTCCATTTCTTGTTCTTGCTTTGGCAAAGGTGACTTCCAGCCTTCGTGCTCCTTTTCAGCTACCCTCTGTGCTTCTGTTGTTTCCTTCATAGCATCTCGCACCTCCTTTGCCTTTACTATTGTAGCCTCTTTTTGCCTCTTCTCTGCCAACTGCACTACCCACAGTTTTGCCTCCTCCTTCTTTCTCTGTGTAGCATACTTTCCTACTTTCACCGCAAAGATGGTTGGAGCATGCCACTCTGGCGGCCACGCTTCAAGGACATCAAAGGTAACATCATCCGTGGCCATGTATGGTAGTTAATTCCAATTCTTTACGGGGTCCTTGTGCCCCATGATGTAGATGTGATGGAATTCCACCTTAAACTTCGCAAAGCTTTGTAAGTTGTTATAGACAGTGGGCGATAACCACAGCTTGTAGTTAATCCCTATTTTGATGTTCATATCCATGAGCACCCAGAATATTTTACTGTCTCATATCCTGTTTGCATCTTTAGTAGCCCATGGCGAAGCACACTTCGCAGCCTCTAGGAGATCCCTTGCAATTGTGGGGAACTGGCTATCCCTAGGCAATTCCCTAGCCACCAACACTATGGATAGCAGAAGCCATGCATAGTGAAAGGTTTTCCCCTATTCCTATGCCTCGCGGAAATTCTCCAGGAACACTTGGCACAAGTATTCAGACTAGTTAAACTGGACCCCATCTGCACACTGCTTGACAACTGCAACCACCAGAATTGGTACCTCATCCATGAGACATTTCTACATGACCTTACCCACTAGCATATGAGTCATGACTTTGACTGCAGTTTCATTGATACTAGAGATCGCTTAGACCCTCTTTTTCTTATCTAGCTTATATTTCTTTTTCACGGCCTCCACGATGGCCAAATCACTTATTTTACCCTCTGAAATGTCTGCTGGGTCTTCCCCTTTACAAGGGAGTTGGGTGATTCGATGGATCAGGTGGTCTATGATGCGGACGGGCTCCTCTAGCCATAAACACCCATCATGCACAAGGCAGAGCAGCTACCTGATGACAAAGATAGTGACTAAGGCATGATGATAATGCAGCACCTAGAGTAGGATTAACAACCCTGCCTTTTTGACGTCACGCAACCACTTATGTGACTCCAACTCTACGACTACCTCCACAGTGTTTTTCTTTGGTTTCATGAGATGCACAAGTGCTAAGTGAGGAAATTTCTTGTGGTCAACGCGATCCCAATCTTCAAACATAAAACTCGACACCCATCCGAGGTGCGCTCCTTCGAAAATGATATCGTCGGGTAGCAACGGAGTCTATAGAGAGATTTTTTCCTCATCCATATCCTTGGGCACCTTTGCCTTCCCCTTATATGGAGGAACATATACAGAAATTTGGTTCGAGGGTTTGCACCCTTAGTTTCTTTCTCCATGTCTTTTTCCACTTCTTCTTCTTCTATCAGGATGTCCTCCTAGTCATCCTCCTCCTCGTTGGTTTCCAAATTAATTTTTTTCCCCTTTTCTTCCATTGTTAACTTAGTGCGCAATGGGTTTTAAGGGGACACGTGCACCAAAATCATGGGTAGATTATCTTTCTTAGTTCTCGGTGTGCATGGTGATTTGGGGATTTCCACAACTATCTCGACACTCTTAGGAGCATCCTCTACTTTCATCACCTGCGTGGCCTCTTCGGCTATCATTTCTCCAATATCCTTGGCTTCTTTAGACGTTTGCATTTTGTTTGTCCATAAATCTCTCAACTACTCAACTGGGTGCTCAAAAAATGCTCGCGAAAGGCTAAACAGGTCTTGGCTTAGAATACTATTGGTGCACGACAACTCAATTCTCAAATGACCAAGTGGTTTTTGTTGGGAAACCCTTTGTAATTTATAGTGCCTTTTGAATTCAAATTCGATTATTCCCCCGAAATCCAGTCCATTAATGCTTGCTTGGTGATAGATTTTCCAAAATCTTGCCCATAAAAGTCGCCTTAAATGTTTGCCACCTACTCCATTTGCTCTTAAACCAAGCATCACATCATGAATAGTGACTATAATGATCACTTTCCAGGCGACCTGTGTGCCAGTGCAACTACCTTTACGTTGTAATGGACCCTGTGATGCTTTACTTCTGCGCATAGTCCTCACATTGCAGAGCTCTCGAGAAAAGTAATTTATAGTCCCGCACCTCCTTTTAACTACCTGGAGTACTAAGACTGTGCCTCCCATAGCTAGTCAGGTGGTCATGCCACCTGTATATGGATTTACCCAATGATCATTGACTTGGAATAGTTTGCCTTTTAGCCTTACTACTTGTGTTGTGCATTTTACCATGTGTATCACGTCACCATCTGTGATCCTTTTAGTAATACGCAGTCCAATCCAAGGTATCAAAATGATCAACTCCCGATGGTAGTCTTCCAATTTATCAATGCAATCGTGCGCATCCCATTTTATCACCACAGTTCTTTTATCAAGAAAATCCATTTTCATTCCTCCATCCAACTTCTTGACTACTTCCACCATGGTGCCTTTCTCCCTCAACCGAGCTTTTTCATTCAGTAGTTCTTGGAGCCTAAGATTACCACATTGGATCTCTTCATTAGGTCTCAATCTTCCTTCTTCTTCTAGCTACACGATTCCTTCTTTCAAGGCTTCACAATCTGTCCTATCCGTGGGTGCTGCTATGTGCAGATTAGGCATGATATACTTCATCAGTATTTCAATGCTTGCTTCATAAACCAGCCTAGAAGGTATTTGTCCCATTAGTTTCTTGCACGTCACCCTATAAGCCCATATGACTACTGGTACACGTAGACCCCAATCACTTCGTTGCGCATTACATACCTTGTTCAGTGCTTCACACACCTTCTTAAAATCTTCCACGTGGATAATCGTTTGTGCGCTCATTCTTTCCACATTCTGTCATTCCAATTTGAGGAGTCGGTCATGCGTTCCCCCCCCCCCCCCCACCACATGCTTATTGATTGTACTTCCCATTGCGAAGTTCATGTGCATCCACACAGGTTGTTCATCATATGCTTGTACTGACCTAGACAAATGTGCACGCAGACTATCCCGACCATTGTATCTACCCACCGACCACCGTACTTTTTTACCAAACCGTGTGCGCATCGTTCTCCTACAGCCATGCTAATCATCAAATTTTCCTTTGTGCGTACCCCACCACCTTGTGGGCATAACACGCAGTACCTAATTCAAGGCTCCGAATCATTTTTTTTCGGCACCTACCTTTCAAATTGGACTAGCAAAGGATCTATCTCTCCCAAACCATCATAAGTAGGTAAATCTCTCATTTTCGTTGGTATGCATCGCACCGATCTTGTCATCATGTTACAGTTCAACGTGGTTGCCTCGTGTAACTGATTTTGTCATCTCTCTATCTTCTCATCTAAATCTAAAGTACAGGAGCTTTCACGTTCCCCTAAAATTCATCCATCCGTGGTAGGATTTAAGTAGTCTTTCTCTCTCACAGTTATTTTTTAGATGCATTCCAATTCATTGTCACTTTCATAATTGTGCATTGGCTAAGTGTAGCATGATCCCTCAGCAGGGTCCAATGGTATCACTATGCGCAGAGACCTCGTTTCGAAAATCATCTTGCACTCTTTTAGATTAATCACTCCTTTCATGTCAGTGGCCCAATCAATTCCTAAGAGCATGGGGTAGGGATTGATATCATCAACAATCTATATCACTTCAAAATTTTCTAGTGTAGTCGCTCCCTTAATATCCACAGTGATTCCCTGCAGTCGCCCCAGGGGTATTATGTTTTATTGGTTCACCATGCGTAGCTAAATAGGAGACCACTGCAGCATAGGCCTCCCCATGCACTCCCATGTTTGCTTCGGTAGAATGTTCACATCCAACCCTAAATCCAAAATTACTTGGTCTATCTCGTATTCTCCAATCTCCACAATTAACCTCATTTCTCTTCATGTTCTTGTCTTTTTTTCCCCAATCTATCGAATTACATGTGGTTATCCTTGCACAATCCCTGCGCATCTGTTAATGAGTTCCTATAACCCCTTTATAGCCTTACTGTTGTGAAGGATTTTCATGCACATTTATAGGAACATTGTGAGCATCGATGGGTCCATTTTGGCTCCAGTCCATCTTTGCTTCCTGAAATGGAGGCATCAGTGAATCTCTTCTTAGCTTCCATAAAGGTTTCTTGAGCGTGCTTCAAATCAGCTCTGCTTCTTTCACCAGAGCTTTGTGAACTCAAGTACTTTCTTCAAGTTGTTTTCCTTAATCATCCACCATCGTGTAAGGATTTCGGACACCACATATCTCCACAATGATATGATATTGTCCACTTTGGGCCTAAGCCCTCATGGATTTGCTTTTGGACTTACCCCAAAAGGCCTCATACCAATGGAGATATTTGTCCATCCTTATATACCCATGATCCTCCCCACTTCTGGTCAATGTGGGACTTTGGTCGTATACCCAACAATCCTCCCCTCGAACAAAGGACCATCGAGCCTCCCTCAAACGATTATCCATCCGTCCACTCTCTACCAACCAGGATTCTCCGCTCCAATGTGTTGGCAGCACACGCCTTACATGGAGCACCACCTACCTCGAGAGCTTGCTCTATCCCAGGTCAAATCCTCTTCACCGTGTTGGGACCAGGACACGTCCATGAAGAATCCAGAGCACACTGCCTGTCTAACTGAGCTCATCCACGGATCCCATCGTGATATTACTGGGGCCCACCCCCTTCGTTCGACATTCCGAGGATTCATCCACTTGGCTAACTTCGGGCATGGCTCTGATACCACTTGTAAGGACTCTGGACACCACATATCTCCACAATGGTATGATATTGTCCACTTTGGGCCTAAGCCCTCATGGATTTGCTTTTGGACTTACCCCAAAAGGCCTCATACCAATGGAGATATTTGTCCATCCTTATATACCCATGATCCTCCCCACTTCTAGTCAATGTGGGACTTTGGTCATATACTCAAAACATCGTAATTCCACTTCGGAGCATAATATTCACATTTGGATCATCCTCGCGTGGCTTAGACCTCATCATTTGCAAGTTCTAAGTTGGGGGAGGTGGTAGTGCTCCCTTATTGCATAGCCTTGCTATCAGCATAAGACAATCCTCTGTCTAATGATCAAACAAGGTACAATATAGACATGATGGATCCATTAGATTTGTACAATCATGGGCATAATGTCCTAGCCCTCCACAATTATAGTATATTAGTTGTCCACAACCTCGACTAGGTCTTCCTCCACCTCAGCCTCGTCCACACCCTTGGGATCTGGTTCGTGCCATCCCTCCTCTTTGGTCTAGGGGCCACGTTTCGGCCTGAACCCTGTAGGTGGGATTTCTGTCCATCATTAGCTCATAACTTCTACATGTGAACTTATCGTGTCCCACTGGTCTACAGAAATTACATAACAACTGTTGTTAGTTCTACGTGTACTTTTTCAATAAATGGTAGTTATCTGTAGCATGTTTTCCTCCTATTTGACAAATAACATACCAGAGAGGAGGTGTCATGCTCTGTCCTTCTTGTGCTTCTGGTCTTAATGGCATCAGTCTCCCTCCTACGAGGTAATTTTAAAATACTGGGCAATGGTCTTTATCATGGCCCCGACCTTTGCATTTCACACACCACACCACACCTCACTGTGTGCTTCTAGTCGAACTGTTTTGTCTTGTTTTAGACTCTTCATATCTAGGTATAATTTTTTCAACTATGCATGGGTCTGATGAACCCATAGGTTAGAATCTTGTATTGGGGTCTCATACAGCCTCATCGCGATCTCTAAAGCCTTTTCCTAAGTTGTTAACCTTTGCTGTGACAACAAGTTCCTCAAATGCGGCATGCTACAAACCATTCACGGTGTTGTCCATCCGTCAAGGTCATGTTAGCCTCAAAAATTATGTAGTTAAGCCTCTGATCTAGCTCCCAAGGAGTCTTACCTAGTAGCATTGTGATTTCTTTGAACCCAACAATCGATTGCGCTTTTGAATTTGGCCAGATAAATTCCCTACTTAGCATAGCTTGGATAACCACGATTCCCTCATTCGGATTATCACTAGAGTGCTTGATGTACTAGGTCAGCGTGTGATCCTACAGAGCACTAACCAATGTCGCTTTCTTGATATTATCATCTGTAACTCCCTGTGCTTCCCATATAGCTTTTATAACGAACCAAAATTGGTTAAGGTCTTCATTTCCTACTCCCTTGAACACAGGAAACTTTATCGAGCTTGTCATCTTAAAAACCGATGGTGGCAGAGGTGGCAGAGGTGAAGATGGAGGTGATGAAGGTGAAACTGATAGTGGTGTGGGTGGAGGTGGTATGTGCAGAATCCTATGCCTTATCAAACGGATGGCACTTCACAGAGATACCTTCGTGAGCGCTTCCTCATCCCCTCGTAGAGGTGAAATCAAGGGGCTAGTCTCTAGTCCCACACTTCCTTTGTTTTTTTAAATTCTCCCACTTCGCATAGCCACGAACATCAATGTAGTTGCAGAATCCTCTTTTCACACAATAGCATTTTAATCTAAGTGTTTAGAGACTTTAAGTACTTACCTCACGGTCCCTTGAGAAAGTGTCACTCTGCCTCATTATAGCTGACTGAAGTATCTACTACGAAATCAGTAATGAATCCCCTTATAATCCAATTGAGCCAGTGATCAACAACACATGCAATCTTATACTTCGATGCTTCCAATCTATGTACCAACTTTGGGGTCCACACAATAGGTCTGTCGAGATTCCACCTTCCTTGACTATCTACTAGCCTCGCGATCCACTCGTACAACTTAGTAGGGAAATATGCGAAATAAATTTCATGGATCTCTATGTATAGGTAGTAGTCTAACCACTCTTCCTTCGATAGTCGTGTATTCCTATTCTCCTATGCTGTGAATTCGTGAATTTTCCAATCCAAACACCCTTCAATCTCCTTCTTAGTTGGATTCCAGTGATGCAACATCAGACATCTCTATGCAGATTCTGGTCCCAAAAACGAAACCATTTATTGGCTTGTTGGGGCCTGACCCAGGTTTAGATTTAATTAGCCAAACAAATTCCTGTACTACTAGCCCTTTTGGCAACAACCCACGAAGCGTGGACTGAGGTCCCAACCGAAGCAGTATGCGGGGGATGCTGGAACCAAGTTTATACACCCTTGAGATGTCTGAGGGGTCGGTTTAGTCCAAATGTGAATACCTTCATGTAGGCCACTTTGTGCACTTTATTGGCCTCCAAGTCCTTCATGCTCTGTTATACTTGACTTCGTGCAACCCTAATCAAGGGCTGAGGTGATTTCGCACTGCTAAGGCAATGATCTATGCTCTTTTCCGAAGTTACACTGCAGATCTAACTTATCTTCTTATAGCTCTTAATTAATTTCGTGGAAACAGATACTTATCTTATATTCACTTATTCCACATATTCATATAAGTTTGCGTGACAAATAAATAGTATATGTGCAATTCATACCCAATATACTTCAATGCATAAAATAGGAAAAAGACACATAGAATGATAAGAAACTTGTCTTTATTAATTTATCCAAGGTTACAAACTTGACTCACCCTATGCACTCAAATGTAGGGCTCTGCACACTTAGCTGTGGACTACTAGGCCTCTGCACACTCATCTGCAGATCCTTCTCCTACTCTATGACCCAAAACATGACTTTACACTTCCACCAAGACACGATGCTTCATCATTAGATCCTACCTAGATCTTTGTCCCTTTAAACTTAGAGCCTTGTTCTATTTATACAATCCCATGGTCCATGAACCATGGGTAGAGTTCTCAAGCCGACATTACATTACAAAAGTAAGGGTGGACAACCCTATGACTCAATTGCAACTTCGTGCTCCGCACCCATAATTCACGAAGTCTTTACATCAAAGTTAGTAAAAAATTGGGCTTTAAGCCCCAAAACATGCCTTGGGAGATCCCATGCCTAGGACCACTAGGGAATAAGAAATATGTCACCTATCATATGAAGCTTGCCCATTCCAATGAGGAATATCAAACATTTAGGCCAAAGAGCTCCAAAAGGAAAAATACTTCCTTTCTAGGTGTTATTGAGAGGTTGGAGACTTAGAGGGTTATGTCAACCATCCCAACTACATTGATCCACACTTGATGTTAATGCCCAAAGATAAACTTGCTAGCAACAAGGAAGCCTTTTGTACATAGAACTATCAAATCAAGCACAAACAAGCATATATGGTCATTGATAATAGCCACCAAAATAACCTTTTCTTGCTTCAATTGGAAAAGGAACTTAAGTTATCAACCTCAAATTATCCCAACTCACATTAGCTTGGATGGGTAAAATACGCACATTAGATTTTGCTAATTAGTTGATAATAGATCAAACTGTTGCTAAAAGATGGCAGGATTTTTCCCAATATATTATATGTTCTTACAAACAAATATGAGAAGACCTATGAAAATAATATGATGATAGAAACTGTAACTAATTGCTCCTTTTCCTTAAAGTAATATAAGCAGAATTTAAAATATAAAAGGAATACTACAAAAGAGGAATGCCACAAATGCAGATATATTGTAGTACATAAAGTTCAAAACATATGAAGTCAATTAATGGAGTAAATGATGGAAACGTCAATGGGATTGTTGGTGGTTTTTTGTATCCTAAACATGGGAGTTACAATTATATGTTTACAAATACACTATGATACATCCCACTTGCCACTTGTCACCTAGTATTATTCTCACCTCTTCCTCCTTGCTTACAAGGAATTGTTCCCTAAATTAGCAAAATGGAAAGCAACATGATATAGGCTAATTAGTGCTCTAAACCAGTATGCTATTAGGTTAAATAAGAATTGTGTTATAAACCTATCTATGACACAACACCAAATTTCCATTTTGATGCATGAATGAAACCCACCACTACATTGAAGATCCTATACTTATGATTCTATGTAACTATACACCTATGATACAATGATTATAGTGTGAACATACTTAAAATGTCCTTGAATAATCTCATAGACACAATTTATTCAATTAAAAGACATAGTCAATCTCTGACTCCTTCCAAGCTCAAACCTCCCATTTCATTGATCACCAACAACTATTATGCCAGTTGGGGAAGCTTAGCTTGAATATGCTCCAAGGTGTACCACTTGGTAGCTTGGGATGACTTTTATTTCATCCCAAACTAATAAAACTCTCAAGGCCTTTACCAATGCACATGAAAAGGACATTATACTAGGAATATGAGTGTCATTACTATTCTTTGCATAATAAGAATTAGTATGAGGGAAGGAGAAAATGGGCTTTACTTCTAACATGAAGATTATCATGCTCAATGGTCATGAATTTGGAATTGAATTTGGGAAGTTGTCAATGGTTTCAACAATATTGTGGTCTCATTTTTCAATCCATTACAAACTAAATTGTCTTGCATGTTCTTAGGATTGATGAAGCTTGTTGATGTGCAAGTACCAGTTCAATCAGTGTTCAAATTTCATCCTCAAGGTTTTAGCAAGACCCTTAGCTTTCATTTTTACAACTTTTAGGTGATTTTAAGAGAAAAATTGAAGGATCTCAAGAGCATGCTAAAATTTCTTTGCGTTCTCCAGAAAAAAATCCCTTTTGCCAAGTTGAAATGATCAAATGTATTGAAACATGGATTTCAAGGATTTAGTTATATTTGCAGAGTATTCTTTTATGAATGTTCCCCTATTTCATCTAAGGAAAAATATTTTAAATTCTTTTCAAGAGGATAGTTTTAATAATATGGATTATAGGTTTTCTTCTACAATAGAGTCTAAAAAAGTCAATCTTTGCAATACCAAATCTCCTAATTACCGAAGGAATGGTTGCAGTTTAAAATAGCCCTGTAAAGCATCGGTTTCTACATACGAAATTGGCTAAAATGAATCAACAATAAGTTGAGATTTATGAACTACAATTTCATATTTTTCATCATGATCTTCTTAGGGTTCTGGAAGCATAAGCATTACTAGATACCTCTTAGAATTGAGATCAAGAATGGATTTATATGCTAGGAACCAAAAATGAGCATCATGCAATGGTAAATGTTGAATAAGATTATTTAAATCTAATTGGCATGCACTTTCCATTGATTTAAAATATTCCATGTCATCTTTGGAAATCTTGGGAATGGCATGAATGCCCTTCTGAATGTAGAGGAATGGATCCGAACCAAAATTGAAATACTCACATGTGTTTCCTCAACTTTTGCTACAACAAAGGCTGGACTCCCTTGAGGGATCACTGTGGCAACCTCCATTGACAACATCTCAATGCAAGGCAACCTCAACTTATCCCTCGGGAAGTGGCCGGTCTACTTTCACTATTCTAGGAAGATGCTGGAAATGCATTCAAACAACTTGAGGATTTTATCGATGATAGGATGCCTCAACCCATATGGATCACAATGTGGTGGAAATTTCAAGTTTTGGGATTTGGCTTCCATAGAAAAATAGTTTGGAGTGTTATATTGGGCTCCAAATGGAATTTACAAAATCGACCTTTGGTATATATATGTGGCTTCATTTCTAGAAGCATGAATGGGATAGTTTTTACAGTAGAAATAAAACCCTAATCTATATAGGAATGCTATTCTCATGCTTTTAAAGATGAACTAAAAGGTAGGAATGACTCACCAGGTTTTGAATACATTGAGAGGAGGAAAAAAAGATGGATATTTCCAACCACAATGATAATAGGTGCCTTCGATTTTTGAATGAATATTCGATGGTAACATTCAATATTGGATCCTCGACAATCAATCAATAGAAGAATTGGTGGTGCCATTTTATATTGGGTCTGGTGTGATCAATTGAGAAAAGATTCATGTCCGGTCAGCTAGTTGTAGAACCGTAATTCACAACTCTCTGATATGTCATTTTCCCACACTATGAACAATTTGGTTTGTGGTTGGGAGGGGTATTGTAAAGCAAAATTAAAGGTTAAATTTCAAAAAAGGGTTAAAAATTTCCAATGCTAAAAAAAAAAATTACTATATTTTATTTTCACTTACATATTTTAATTGTATTTGAGAAATTAATAGGCTTTTAAATGTTATTGGTTGTGATTTTAGGTACTATTTATTATAGTAATAAAAATAATGATAATCAATAAGTTTAATAGGCTTTTACATGTTTTTGGTTTTGATATTAGGTAGTATTTATAATAATAATAATAATAATAATAATAACAATCTAATTTTAAGGTTATATTTTTATGCAATATTTTTCTATTAAAGTTTATGGAGGAAAAATGTGAGATGTTGGAAGGAAACACATGATTTTAACTTGGTTGTATTGAAAACATTTAGGTGTTCTTGCATATTAGGTGGGTGAAAATAAAATAGAGTATATCTTATTATTATCCAATTTTAATGTCACTGCCACGCCATACAGCAAATTGTTGTATGAGACCCCCTTGTTTGTTGGACAAGGGATCCACCTCCACGCAGCGATATGACTGTTAAATCTATGAAGGCATACATATTAATAGTTAAAAACAAGTGTTAGTTTATTAAAATTCATATGTCAAATTTGGATGGAGTAGGATACACATCCTTCTTTAGGTTAAATATATTAAAATTGTTGCGAGAATGGGATTTTAAGACCCTATGTTTTCATCTTGATACAATGAAGTTCTCTTCTAGTCATTCGCATAGTGTAGGTTGCTATAAGAAAAGTAGCTGTTTTTCCTTAAGACATGAAAATTTCATTTTAAGCAGTGCAATAATGTGGTTTCAATGAGGCGTTAAAAGAGGGAATGAGGATGCACATTCGAGATGGTAGTGTTAGGTTTTGCTTCAGACATGAGTGCATGTCTAAGAAGACTCTAACAAAGGTTGAAAATTTTGAATAGTTAGAGATGTTGGAGGGTTGTAATTTCGATTAGAGGATTAGACAAGTAATTTAAGCACCATGAGAAGTTGTGAAGCAAACTTAAGACATTTGACAAGTTGCACGGATTAGGAAACTTGGTTGTGGTACTAAGTGAACATTTCTTGATCAAAGTTCATACCCTCTCCTTAGCAGTACCACTTTCCAATATGAAGAATAAATGTGAAATAGATGTGCAATGCACTAAATAAGTTGGCAAGTTTTTTGTAACATATATATGTGGTCATGTCGTGTTGCAACAAGAGGTGTTGGCCCACTCCCATTTTCGATAAGTAGTAAACCTTTGAATTTAATTCCTCCTGAATGTGATCAAATGATATGACCCTAAAGGTTATAATAAGCTCCATAATTATGATCATCCTATGATCCAATAAAAAAATGTATAAGGAAGTATAACCCTTCATCCAATCTATAACAACCTCTCTATCCCCTATGACTTGTAAGTTTAGATTTTTGAAGTGTCATAATTAAAATGAGTAACATAAACAACTAATTCATATTATTGTATTTATGGTTAGTGTTGTACTATTCAGCAACCCCCCTCCCCCCCCATTTATTATATAATACTTAGTATTGTGTTATTAAATGGAGAGCCTTAAAAAAGATTTCAAAAGAATTAGAAAATAAGAGCTTTCCTTTAAATCCATTCGGAATAAAACCTTAGATGGACTTAAGATATTGAGATGAGTTACTTTATGACTGACCATTCTCACTTTATCATAAATCGCATGATCCCAAAGTAACAAAGGTTATTCATGAGTCAAAGTCTATTAAACGTGATAAAATAACCCCCTTAGAAGACCGACGGTATCATTAAAATATTATAAAACTTAAGGATAAGAGTATTATTTATAATATAAAGTACTTATCGCATTGTGGCTTTCACAAAGGCACAAACTTTCAAACCATAAACTCTGTGAATTGTGATATGGTCTGGACCCAACGAAATAATAATTTTTTTATAATTTGAATCAAGTCAGACCTATCACGAATATCTGTTTCAATGGAATAATCATTCATTTAGGGAAAAAACACTTGAAAAAGTTAAAAGCATGCCATTCATCACAAATCACAAAAATACCAAAGCGGGTTTGAATTGGTCTATTCCATTTAACATGACATCACCAATTTGTGATATTACAATAAAGCCATTTATCACAATCACTTGATCGGTATCAAACTTAAAACATGCCAATCTAAAATATCATTTATAACTTGCGATACAATGGTTTAATGAGGCATGAACAAAATCGCACATAGGCCCTAATGAGTAGTTAGTAAGGTTTAACTACATTTAATCTTTTCATGACTCGAGAAGATTGATATATTCTTTTACCCATCTTGAAATAAAAGCTTCATCTTTATGTCATTTCAGAGTTTACTATGTTATTATGCTTCCTCTTTCATTCCCTCTCTATGTTTGATTCTGTTTTGTCCATTGCTAAAATTTCAGAAAATTTCCAAAGAAAACAACACTCAGGGAAATGGCTAAGAAAGGAAAGAATACTGCAGAGGCTACTGTGTCTGAAGATTCATTCATGTTTCCATTGTCCTCTAAAACTACATGCAATAAGGATGGCAAAACCACCTCATGGAAAGCAATGTACAATCCATTGGAGGAAGAAAACCCAAGGGTCCTAGTGACTAAAGCAATAGTAGATGCTGAGGCCTCATCTGAGGCTTATTATTATGAAGCAACATGTTCTTTCTTGCATAGAATAGCTGCAAGGCCTAAAATATTTCCATACACTAATATCATAAGATGGATCATCGATAATGTGGACATTTCAAACAGAGCACTTAGGAATTCCAAGCATGAAGTCATGGGCTCAATTACTCCAGATAATCTACATTGAATGTATCATCTGCCAGAACCACACAATCTATACGACAAAGCCTTCATTGAGCACTCTGCAAAAGAAAATGAAGACCCGATGGACAACATGTAGAATTGGAGGTTTGGTACCAACAAGTTCAAGAGGGAGAAAAATTGTATGTCCTCAATTGCACCTCTGTCAGCCCCACATAATTTTGCAGCTAAAATGTTGTGTAGACTATTTGGAAAGTCAGATAGTACCAAATTTTCTATTGAGTGGATTCCATTAATTAATGCAGTTGTTAATACTATCATTATTAACTCGAGAAATATTTTATCATATAACTTGCCTATGTCCATTAGAGAATATAGACATAATAGAATTATAACCTCTCAGGTTAGCCCTCCTTTTTATGTGAGTGTATATGTGATGGACGCTATATGTTTCTATTCAAATTTTCCAAACAGGGGTTGGAAATAGACTCTACACGACCCCACTCCTATCCATGTTTATCATAAGGTTTTGTGGGAATCATAATTTAACTCCCACTTTTACAAAACTTGTAATGGTGTTATGTTACTAATTCACCAAAATATTTTTGATAAGAAAGCCCTCAGGCTATCAGAGGAAGCTAAAATAGACAACTTGCTAGTGGATATATGGTTTGGCGAAGATTCATTTACTTATGTCAAAGTTTTTGGGAGTATCACAGCACATGATGTTCTTCCAATATATGTTCCTGATAATTTATTGGAAAGAAAAATTTCCAATCAAACAGTGTGGGATGGTATTATCAAAACCCTCAAAGAAATGAAGAAATCTATCTGGCCTACCTTCCCAGTGCAATGTGGTGATTTTGCATTACATGATTTTTGACATGCGGCAAAGGGGATACAAAATATCAAATCCTTGAATTTGGCTACTATGCTAACCAGATAGGACGACCCTAACAAGGTTGCCCAGAAATTCACTGCCATGGTTAAAATTAGACAATTTACTCATGAGAACGATGATTTCAATGATCATTTGAGTTAGTTGAAAGATTTTTGCAGGTCTTACATTTGGCATCCATAAAACGGAGCCCAAAAGACCTCAACTGCTTTCATATATACATGAAGAAAGAATAACAAAGGTCCCCTTGGACCTATTGCAGATAAAAGAAACAAGTAAACGAAGAGAACCCATTCCCAATGTAAGCCTAGAGAAAGGTTTTGAGCATAATTCTGATATGGAATCTCAAGTAAAATTGGTTCAAAGCTCATAAAATTATGAACATCAATCTCAAGATATGGAAGAAAACCCCAAGAAAAACACTTAGGAGGACACTGAGAAAAGTGCTAAAGAAATAGCCAAAAAGGCCTCAACTTAGGAACGCATGGAGACTAACTCCACACATATTCATGCAAAAAAGAACAAAGTCATTGATCTGGATCAAGAATGGGAGAAATTTAACAAAAATCTCCAAGTACAGCAAACATAGATGAGTCTTGAAGGAACGTTTGGATTTCAGACTCCTCAACAGACTCAACAAGTCATAAGCATGGAGACAACAATGCAAGGGGTTAAAACTACTGAAGATATTGAAATCATCCCAATCTACCCAACTTCAGAGACTGTTCTAAAAATTGAGTAAATGCCCCCACTAGATACATTCTACAACCCAACACATAAGTCCGTAGTGAAGAGGCAAAGAAAGAAGAGGAAATTCGATACATCAACAAAAAAAAATCTTGAAAATGAATCGATGGAGGTAGTATGGAAAGATACCCCCATCGATCCAATAGAAAGCCTTACTAAGCTATCACAATTTTCAAGTGCTTATGTAACTGCGACAATTGATAAGGCAACCAAAGTTCGGATTTTGCTCGAAGAAAAAGAAGAAAGAATTCAATTGTTGGTACAACAACTTGAACATATGAGATTACAACATCAAGTAGACATCACATAAAAGGATTCACAAATTAATCAAATGTAGAATGTAATAAATAAACTCAGAGATATCCCTCAAACATAGGAATTTGTTAAAGAAGCACTTGAGCTAAACTCACAATTATCATAACAACAAGTAGTATGCTTCCAGAAAATCTCATTGATCAATCTATATTGTGAAACAAGGGATTCATTAACCAATCAAGTTGTTGATAATATATTAGAATATGAACAGGTCAATAAGAAAATTTTAGAGTTTATTTCTTGGCAGGAATCAGAAGAAGGTAGAAAGGCCGACTTACCAAAGATCAAGGAGTCCCAAAAGGATATTCTATTCACATATTGGGACATACAGTTGAAGCAAAAAGAAATGGCAATGACTAGAGCAGCTAGCACAACAAATAATATAAATGAATTTGTGATTGAAAACCTTCATAGTGCCAATCTCATCAATGAATGCAAGCTGGAAATTCTCCGAAACTTCAAAGAGTTAGAGAAACAGTGGAAAGAGACTACCAAAATGAAAGAAAAGTTAATAAAAAAACTATCATAGCTTGACGGAGAAACTTATAGGAAGTTTCTCGTGAAACCACATTATCAATAGATGACTCTGCATTGTCTAAATAATCCCACTCAAAATATGGTGCCACTATTATGCAATGTTGTATTTATGGGGAAATTAAGATCTAGAATTGGCCAACCACCCCAGGTGAAGCCAATGATAGATATTTTCGAATTGAAGGATCGAGTCGATGATTAGAACCATTCAAGTTGGCAAATATCATCATCATTTTTATTTCTATTCTAGTTTTTATTTTACTTATTCTAAGCAAGGTTGTTTGAAACCTCCTTATCTTTTTGTGTAATAACCTATTTTTGATAAATATTTTGTATTATTTAAGCCTTTCTCATGAATTTAGAGAGAGGTCCAGAATTTTATCAAGAATGCTTTGCAAAGGCTTGCACTTCTGTACTTTTGTGATTGTCTCGACGAAATAATTGGAAGAAGGTCTTGATTTTCTTAGAAATTGAAGTATACTCTACTAAAGTTGCACTTTTGTACTCTTAGAGTATATTTAGTTGAAAGGAAGTAGATCAATATTGCCGACTTCATGAGTAGAATCTCTCATATACGATACTTATATCTTTATGGTTGAGTTTTGTTTATGAATTAGCAGTAATATTTTCTTATATTATATTATGTATGAAATCTGAGCTACAGTTTGACATTATAGCACTTATGTAAAATGTTTTAGCTGTAATTCCTTATTAACTACATGTGCAATTGATATATGCAATATAGTTTTCAAAATTATTTTTCCTAACTATTTAGTCAAAATAATTATCATTAATGATCTCATCTCTTATAGCAATTGAATGATCTTTATTACCTATTTATCTAAGATATCTTTGTAGATCACATGAATTAAGTTATTCCCCAAGTATATATTAAGATAAATGTTAATTTATTTCCCATTATACCTTATCTAAAACCACAATGATCATCCTATCAATTCTTGCTGGGAAACTGGTCCCATTATCCCCACGCAGAGCCACCATATCAAACAGAAAAGGAGTTGCTTCCAAGGTTTGGACCAGGTGGTTATCCCCCATGTTGTTAAAATGGAATTATAAGGCTTCAACATTTTGGTGCTAGAGGGAGGCCCATGACTGTGAATGGAAAAGAAGACTGATCATAAATCTAAAAGACATCATAAGAGTCATTTCCCCTCTAGATCTCCTCCAACTTCTAGATTCCCATCTAGAACTACAATCCTAAGATCAAAAGTTGGGTAAACCTCTCCAAAATATCCTAGTGAATATCAGGGAATACCTTCTTTAAACTACAACCCTGATCCCCCAGAAGTTCATACTTTGATAGAGAAGTTAGAGAAAATCCCTATTTCAGCTGAAAAGCTTGCAACATCTCAGTCATCTAAAGGAAGTGTTTCCTTTGTTCTACAACCAAGATGATCTTGACTCGTTCTCAAAGACACGAGATTGGAATTCCTAATTTTGAATTTCCCACTCCTTCTTTCTGGAAGAAAACCAAGAAATATGAATCATAGACATCCACTAGTGAGGTTTTATCTAATTCTTCACCTCAAACTCCTTCATTCCTTCCAGTGATTCCAACTGCTTCCATTCCAACTACTAGTGCTAGTTCTTCTAGTTCAAGCACCTAATCTACCTCTTCTTCAACTAAAACTCCACCCATATCCTCCTCCACTCAAAGTCCAATGGTAGGAAAACAACCACCACTGTGAGTACAACCATGGAATAATCTCAGTGTTGTAGCGATGGCATCTCCTCTTCACCCTCTTCCTAAGCATCCTTAAAGATGGTTGCCAAAATTTAATTATGATGATCAACTACCAACTGAGAACATATCCATAACTATATGTTGACCAACAATTTAAATGAATTCAATGAAGAAGACTCCATAGTCAGATTATTTCCATATACTCTTACAGGATTAGCAGGATCCTGGTACTTTTTGTTGCCCCCTTGCTCCATAACTAGCTGGGATATGTTCGAAGAACAATTCCTAGCTAATTTTGGAGATGATAGAACCATTGCATCTCTCATCAATGAATTTTCCAATCTAAAGGCTAAGATGGGAGAAACGATCAAATATTTTAACTCCAGATTCATCAAACTACTCAATAAAATTCCAACTATCTCAGCCCTTGGTGTTGATGTTCAAACTGAGTGGTACATATCTTCTCTTCCTTACAATATATCCATTTTTGTAGATAGAGTGAATTTGGCCACATTAGCCGAGAACGTGAAGGAAGCCTTGTCTGTAGAGAAATGCATAGTTGCTCTTGAAAAGAAGACCTCTTAAGAAGACATAAAATCTAAGAAAGTTAATCTAAAAGATGACTCTAAAAAGAAATTCTCAAAAGGTCCTTTTGATCTTGAAGGCCTTCAAAAAGTAGTGAAAACCATGTCTAACAAAATGGTTGAAATGAAGAAACAAGTTGTTGAATCCTCTTTTTCCAAAAACCCTTTAAGATCTTTTAGGAGCAATCAATCTTCTAGTCCTTAACCACCAAATACCATATCTAATGTTGAGTCCGACTTAGAAGAAGAGAAAGAAGAAAACACAATGACAAATGAAGAAAATATAGAAGAAGAAGTAGTCAAACTAAATGGGATGTGGGACTTTATTCTTTCAAATGAAGAAGAACAAGAATCTTTGATCGCTAGCACTAGAAGAAAAGTGCCTGCTAATACGAATTAGTGAAATCAAAAGTAGAAAACTCCAACTCCTACTACAAAGGAAATAATAATTAGCAAAAAGTCTTCTCCTAAGACTTCACAGCTAAATCCATATTCATCAAATTTTCCATCTACATCGAAGACCCTGGTAGTTATTGATACCATGGAGTATAACATTGTGGAAGACATGAAGAAAACTAGGGCCAATAGCTCGCTACATGGACTTAGAAAACTAAAGAAACAACATAAAATACTACCTAGAGAACTAAATGCAGTTCCTAATTCTCCTCTGCCTGATGTTGTTGTATCTCAAGCTACTAAAGGCATGGGTAAGCCCCCCACTTCTTCAAACAAAGTCGACCCTACTGATGTCATCCTAATCGGTGATAGATCTAATTCACACATGCCTACTTTCCTCTTATGCTATGAAACTTTCAATAGGAACCTTAATAATTGTTTGATTGATTCAGGAGCCTCTTCTAAAAAGAATTGTTCACATAATATGACTTGATAGAACCAAAGTAGAGGTTTGAGGGGAATTAAATTCAATTAACATTCTACTTTCTTCAAATCCCAATGTTTGTCAAATAATTGATATATTGGTCATTGACATTCCTAAATTCTAAGGTCTAATTCTATGTAGATTCTGGTCCAAGAAATTCCATGGATATTTCGCTACAGAATGGTCTCACACGTGACTTCCTTATAATGGAAATCCAAATCAAATTCAAGATGACTTAGAGAAACACCTAAAACATACAGTGACTGATTTGGAAGGTGATAATGAGCCGATAACATTCAATAATAACATTATTAGGAATTATTCGGCTGAGTCATTTTAGGGAAATTTAAAGCGCATGAGTTTCCCTTTCTGGATAATGTTGTCACCTCATAGGTTGAAAATTTCTCACAGAGAGATGTCTCCAAGTGCAAAAAATTTGTAAATAAACCTGTACTTAACACTTTATTTTGGACTTAATACTTTGATGGTTCCAAATCTAACGATGGTGCAGGATTTGGTTGCATCTTAATCAACCCAGAAGGAGAAAATACCATGTTAGCTTGCATATTAGAATTCAAATGTACAAATAATAATGGAGAATACAAGGCATTGGTTCAAGGATTATACAAAGAAATTGGCCTCAACATCAAATATTTGCAGGTTTTTGGAGACTCAGAAGTTGTCATTAAACAGGTAAGAAATACTATCCACTTCCTTTCTGGACATATTAAGCATTATCAGTGATTAGTCCAAGATCTTACATCACATTTTTTGGAATTTAATATTTCTCCTGTACCTAGACTGCAAAATTCCAGTGTCGATCTGTTAGATAATGTTGCATCAAAACTCATACCATTTGAGGATTTTAGTCTTGACAGATTTTCCATTGAAGTAATTTTTAGACCATCCATTCCTGTCAATGTCACTAATTGGTGAGCCTTCAATGATGATTATGATATTGTAAATTTTCTAAAAACAGAGGAATCATATGATGACCAAATCATAGATGAAAATAAGAATGACATTCAATTAAAGTAGAACATTGATGATAATCCAATATCCAAATCTGTAGTCAAATTAGAAGATATTTATGATCTCAAAGATAGATTTAAGAAGGTAACTGTTAGAGTCGGTCTTGTTAGTCCTCCGTCAGAGATCAAAACTCCTTTTGCATTTCATTTTTAGGTGTATCGCTCTATTCAATCAACTGCATTCCGCTAGGGGCATGCCATAATCTGACGAAAGTGTCTCGTCAGTCATTACCCCTTGCCCCTCATGTCTGGCACCTGCTGGCTTAGCTCTTTTCATCAATGTTTATTAAAGTCCATGACATTCAAGGTTTGATCTTTTAATGGACAAGAGCCATTTCAGTCATTAGGTCTAGGGATTCGTTAATTTGGTCTTCAACCATGTCCAATAAAGCCATGCAGGTCAGAGGGAGGCCCTTACAAAGTTGGGATTTAAAGATTTTCATCATCATGTTGACAGATTACGATTGTTCTTCAAAACTCTGTTTTTAAGAAAATTCAAACAGTGTGTCATTTATGATAATTTTCAAAAAAAATTCCAGTTGATCTCTTTAGGCGTAGTCATGGTTTCCTTGGCCAAATGCCATGTCAACAACCCCTGCAAAAAAGTGCCAAAAATTTCATCATTTTAGCTAAAAATCCAAAAGGGAAAAGTGAAATACAGAATTGAATTAAATCAAGGAAAAGTGCCAAAACAAAACATTACCAAAGTGGGTTTTGAAGAAACAAAAATCAAAACCATGACTCCAATGTCTTTATATAGAGTTTTCACAAGAAATCAATTTCATTTTGTACACCAAGCTTAGAGAGAAGCATTTCAAAGTGATTGTGAGAGCTAGCGCGTGTTTTGGGTGAGGTTGGAGGTGTTTTGACAGGCGCGACGCACAAGCAGAGGGGCGAGGCACACTAAGGGAGTGTGGCACACTAGGTGCAACCACACAGTGTTAAAACAACACGGGCACGACACACACAAATGGCGCGTCGCACTGGGTATGCTGCATGGCGCACACCCATAAAGGCCCGATTTTGCTCCAAAATGCAACAAATTGCCTTTGAATCCCTTCAAATTTCTAGGTAGGGTTGATATCTCAATTTCTTATCCATTTTTGTGAATATGATGATGGTTTATGGTCGTTTATAGTTGCAATAAAAACTCTTAAACCCTACCACTTGAAGTCAGCAAAACCATTGCTGTTAGGGTTGCAAATTCATTGTGTTGATGCCAAGGTTCCTCCTCCCTCTTGTCTTTCCCTTATTTTCATCATTCCCTTCCCCCTTATTCCATTTTTCCCATTTTTCCCTACCCTAAAACATTACTAAACTCCTATTCCCTATCCCCTCCACTCATTTTCCAAATGTAAAACCCCAAAATCCTACCTTATAAAATCCCAAACCCTCCTACATGTCCCTAAACAAAGTTTTTCCCCATAGTCCCTAATCCCTTCATATTATTCCCCATTCCTAATAGTCCCCTTTTCATTGTTCCCCTTGGTGGCAGAATTCATAACAACACAGAGTTTCATACATCATTAAAGGGCAGTCCAAGCACAGTCCATATACAACAACATCTTTTCTTCAAGGAATTTGGTACAGCAGTCATGGCATCTGAGCATTCATCGCAGTATGAAATGGAAACCCAAAGTGACTCCTCCTTGGAAGAATAGGCTCACCGGAGACCTCATAAAAGCGACAGACATGTTAGGGAAGAACCAACTACCCTTATAGAATTGCAGGCCTGCCCTCTTGCTATGTCATGTTTCCAGCATCTGTCATGTTTTGAGTTTTGTCGAAAGGTGGCTAGTGTTTGATTCCATCATGAGTTATCTCGTCTTTTTGTACTTCACTTATATGGAGATCACACTATCCTAGTTGGTGTCACCTTCACACTTACACCTGAAACTATCTCATTAGCAACCGGCATACCGAATGTTGGAGAACCATGGCACAAGAAACAAAAGGTTGATCGGCAGCATTATGAGCCATACATTAAGCCCGCTTTCTTGAGGTAGCTCAAAAGAGTCTTTCCATTCCAATATCTAAAGGATGAATATGCTCCACTAATGAAGTTAATCATGAAATATTCCAGCTGTGAGGGGAGGTTCTCTCGTCTATATGCTTATCACATCAGGTTGCTCATGCATTTACCAGGGTACGGATGATGAACATCCCATATTTCATTTGTAGGAACATAGAGAGGATGAACACCTTCACGCAGCACAAAACCCCTTAGCAGCAACTTAACAGTGTTTATCATTTTGCTCTTATTAAGATTTTGGTGGTTCATTAGCTGGGATTAGAGGGCATTAATTGGGATGATTTCATCTCCCGTGACCTCACTTCACAGGTATTATCAGAGGTTGAACATGAGATAGGTGGTCCTTCTCATCAGTATGAGAAACATGAGACCGCTACTACGCTGGTATTCATCACATATCAGAGAGGTGGTAGACATTTGTTCGCAGCAGCGAAGCGAGTGTTATCTCCACCCGGGGTGGAAGGGGCCTCATTTTCGACATCGGCAACACAGGTACAGGACAGGGGCAAGGTAACCATGAATGACAAGGGGCCATCAAGTGAACGAGAGGCTGACTTCATTCTCATTCATGATGATGATACAGATGTGGAGAGTGCCAAACGTAGAAGGACCATCCAGGAGCAACAAACAGAGATCCAAGCCTTGTCTCTCAATTTGGAGAGGGCTGAGCAGATTATCAGGTAATTGGAGTAGAGGAATAAATAGCTCGAAGACCAGTAGGAGATCATGGAGCTACAAAACATCTGCGAGAATCGTCGATCTGCCCAACAGAGGAGGATTGAGCTCACTCCATTAGAGCAAGTGATTAATAATGACCGAGAGTCTTGGCTCGAGCAGATCAACATCCACCTTGAGAGACTGCTAGAGAAGGCTGATAAGGAGAAAACATTACTGAGGCATATGGTTCATCACTACAAGGCACGAAACATGAGTTCAAAGGCTCAGATAAGGAATTTGAAGGCGAAATTGAGGAGAGTGACAAAAAGACAAAAGAGGCAAAAAGAGCAAGATCGGCTCTGAATCTTGGCTGAAGCCTCTTTGGCCTAGCATAGCACTTCATAGAGAATCTCCAGCCCAAATTTCAAAAAATTTCGGTCAATTTTAGTCATTTGACAAATTTTTGTGCACAAACAGGGTTTTTCTCCCTATGCGTCGCGCCACTGGCGCGCACTTATGATAGGGAGCTCTAAATGGAAAAAAAATTACATTTTTGGATTCAGCTGAAACATCATGACTTCTGATACATGGCCAAGAATTTTGGGCAACTTTTGAGTCCTCAAGAGGTCAAAAACACTCAAAATATGACCTCTCTGCCCCTATTTTGACACACAGGAAGCAGTCCTGGGAGATTAAAGTTTTGGAGGGGCAAATGAGCACCACGTTCAGAAATGCCACTTGGCTTGGAAAGCAGCCAGGCAAGGATTTCTAACAAGCACACTTGGGCATAATTTGGACTTCAGAAAGTACCTCAAAACCACCTCCAAAGTGGCACAAAGCATACAGTTTTGGGTGCGGCGCATAGAGACCCAAAGGCCAAAATCACTTCCGCTCCGTGAAATTTCGATTTGCGATTTTCTCCAAGTGGGCCCGCTCATTTACACTATATTTTTCCTCGCACCTAAGGCAAAGTTTAAAAAGTATTTTCGCTAAAGGTTGGGTTTTATCCAAGTGGCAAAAGGAAGGCAAGCAGTCACCCAAAAATCTACGCTACAGTTTTGTCATTTTTGTAACGCTGCACCTGTCACTAATGGTTGGCCTTCCATTTCCAATTTGTAATGATTTGAAAAACTCCCCAACTCTGGGTCATTCCATTTCCTAATGGCAAAGTCTATTTATTGTATGAAAAACCATTTCCAAAGGGTTGGTTGTAATTTCTGGGAGACTGTGGGAGAGAAACTCAGTTACTCATTGTATATTTTGACAGAATTAATGAAAGGCAATGGCTCTAGTTCATGAGATTCATGTGGTGTGAGTGTAGCAAATGTATTCTCTTTCTGTTTCATATGTATTTCGTTATGTTTCACAGTTCATTCATATTCATTTCCAGTGAAATTTTCTAAGTAAGAAAAGGTAGAATTCATGTTTATTGCTCTGCCTTTGGGGAAAGTTTCACGTTCTGTGTTCTTCTTCTGTTGAAAAGGATTCATGTATTTATGCCCTTTTCACCCTCCTAAAAAATCTTTCTATTTTACATTATTTCAAATTTAATTGCTAGACTTTCCGCCTGTCTTGCCTCATGAAGTAATCTGTGCCTTTGTGTTAAATTCTCTGCTCATAATGTTCATTGGTCCCATACATCCCAAAAAACTCAGTCATTTATCAAAAATTGCCTCTTGTTTCCATATTTATTTACCTAGCCTAAAATTAATATTCATTGTAAGTCATCTCAGACCATATTGTTTATTTATTCACTGAGCGTGACTCGGAGAGAGCCCTCTCCTATTCTGGTAGGGCTAGCTACCAGACTAAGTGTGGTTTGTGGTTATCTTGAATTTTGCCTTCCTTTAGCCTTAGGTAGATTTAGGTGCTCACAATAACTAATGCCAAAATCCAAAGCTCAACCCTAAGAGTTGAATTAGTGAACCTTGGAACTGATGACAAGCCTCAAAACATTAATTTAGGTCTTGGTCTATCCTCTGATGAAATATCTTCATTCATTCGATTGTTAAAGAAATAAAAAGGTATCTTTATCTGAGATTATTCCAATCTCAAAACTTATGATACCTCTGTCATACAACACATGATTCATATGATCTCTAGTGATAAACCAATGGAGCAAAAACTAAGGAAAATTCACCCGAACCTAGAAAGTCAAATCAAATTGGGGTTGAATAAACTACTTAAGGCCAAAATCATATTTCCTGTTAGGCATTCGAGATGGTTGTCCAATTTAGTGCTTGTTAGGAAAAATAATGGAGACATTCGTATATGTATATATTTTATAAATTTAAATAAAGCATGTCAGAAAGACAACTTTCCACTACCAACCATGGAACATGTGCTGCAGTCAGTAGTCATTTCTAAGCTCATGTTGTTTCTTGATGGATTTTCGGGATATAAAAAAATCATGGTCCATCTAGATAATAGATTGAAAACCACGTTTAGAACTAAATGGGGAACAAAAAATTTCTTTTGGTTTGATTAATGTAGGTGCCACATTTTGAAGATCTATAGATATAGCCTTTAAAGGACTCATTAACAAAACAATTTTTATTTACCTCGATGATATCACTATCTATTCCAAGAAGAGAAGCAACCATTAAAATGACCTTAAGAATATCTTTGAATGATGAAAAAAATATGAGATCTCACTCAATACAAAGAAGTATTATTTTTCCTTAAGCGGAGGTAAGCTTTTAGGATTTGTCGTATCAAGAAAGGGTATTTATATCATTCTAGAAAGGATTAAGGAATTTGAGAAAATCTCCTTACTCGATAATAAGAAATCAATGCAGTCTTTACTTGGTCAAATAAATTTTGTAAAAATATTTGTCCATGACTTTGAACAAATAGTTTTACCTTTACAGTCTATGATTAAGAAAAATTTAGTTTTTAAGTGGGGTCACAATGAAAGAGGAGAATTTGATTTAATCAAACAAGCTATTATCAACACTCCCTCCCTAACAACTCCCAAATTTTCCAAACATTTTTTTTATACACATTTGCGTCAGAAAAATCATATGATGTCATTTTGACATAACTCAATGATCAACAGATAGAAGCACCAATCTCATTTTTTATCTCAATTCTATAAGGTGTTGAATTAAATTATTCCCATGTGGAAAAATAGGCTTTTATTGTTTTTAATTCAATAAAGAATTTCAAACCATTTTTCCTTAAAATTCACACAAAAATCATAGTTCCATTCTTAGCAGTAAGGTAATTACTAGTGCAAAGGGAAGTAGGAGAAAAAAGGGCCAACTAGGTAACTGCACTGCAAGAATATGATCTCAAAATTAGACCAGCTAAAATTGTTAGGGGTCAAGGTTTTTGCAAAATGTTAGTTGGAGCATCCAACTTACCAATAGAAGATGATTCAGGTGATGATATACAAATATCGGAGGTAAGCCTCAAAGATACTAAATCTCAATATGTTGATCTCATATTTTATTTAAAAAATTGATATGCCCCTATGCAGCTCAGTTACAAAAGGAAAAGAGCTCTAATAATGAAAGCAAAGAAATATCAAATCATCAATGATGTTTTTTTAGAAAAGAATGACTCTGTTTTGCTAAGGTGCCTTGAAAAATCTAAGGCAGAAAAGTTTTGCAGTAACTCCATGATGGAGTAGCTGGTGGAAATTTTGGAGGAGACACAATAGCACATAAAATCCTACATGTTGGATATTACTGGCCAACCTTGTTCAAGGATTCACACGAATAAGTAGGGAAATGCAAAACTTGTCAAACTACTACTGGAATACAAAGGAAACCTACATTTCCATTACAGCCAGTCAATATTGAAAAACCATTTGAGCAATGGAGACTAGACATAATAGGTGAGATCATTCCTCACTCTTCAAAGCTACATAGATACATCCTTACAATAACTGATTACTTTACTAAATGGGTGGAATAAATTCCACTAAAGGTAGCCAATTCTGAGAAAATTATCGAATTTATTGATCAATTTATCATTACAAGATTAAGCCTACCGACTGCCTTGATGTTTGACAATGTATCTTACTTCACACACAACACTATGACAGAATTCACTCTCAAAAGAGGTTTCAAACTTAAGTATTCAACTAACTATTATCCTCAAGGAAATGTTTTAGCAGAATCAACCAATAAAAACCTCATTATGATAATTAAATTTATTATTGATCAAAGTCAAAGAAACAGGCATAAATCTCTAACATTTTCTCTATGGGCAGATCGGATAACACAGAAGGCCTCAATTGGCACTTATCCATTTAATTTGGTCTATGGGAAAGAAGTTGTTCTTCCTACAAATATAGCTATTCCCTCTCTAGCCCTAGTTCAAATTATTGAAGAAACTCCTTCTTCTTCTTTGCAATTAGGGCAATCACAAATCCTCAAAGTTGAAGAAGAAAGAGAGAAAGCCAAAATCATACATGCCCATCATCAAAAATTAGTTAAATCTTCCTTTGATGCAAATTTTGTGAGCCCAAAATCATTTCAACTTGTATACCTTGTATTGAAGTGGGATAAAGCACATGAGGAAAAATGTAAGCATACCAAATTCCAAAGAATGTGGCTTGGACCATTTCATATTACAGAACAAATCGGCCCATCAATGTTTCTATTGCAAGATTTATCAGGTAAGAGAAATTTTGTGACTGTGAATAGCAAAATTTAAAAAATATATTTTTCATAGGATACAACCTCTTCTATCCCCTACACACTATCACATTTCCCTTCTTTCATTTTTTTTTCTAGAAAACTAAATTTTGAATAACTATTTACTTTGGGCCTCACAATAAATATTTTTGGAAATATTTTGATTTTCGAATTTAAAAGTGGAGAATGTTAAGGAAATAATTATAACATTTGGAAAATTAGCTAAGTTCTATCTCTGTGAATTTTTCTTTTTTCCACCAAAATTATTTATTCTTTGAGAAACCTCCAACTTTATAAAAAAATGTTTTCCGCTATCAGTCAAGAAAAGTATCTTTAACAAAGTAAAGACTCTTTGCAGATAAGCATCTTCAACTCTATAATTGTCATCCATAATTCTTAAGGGTCCAATGGTTCTCCCCATCAAGTAAACGTTTCTCTTTTTAGAGTGTAATTCTAAAATATACTAAAACCTAAAAGATAAGAGGTCTCATTAAGAGCCTGCTTAACATGTTCATACGGAAATAATAGACTAACATTACCAAATACTGCATACCAAAACAGGGTAATGGCTTGAGATAATTTTAATACTAAGACAAGGGGTTTGATCACAAGCCGCCTTGTTCATTTGAATTACAACTGTTGCATTCCATTATCACTATTTGGCCACCAAACCAAGACAATGACTTTTAAGTAATAAAAAGAAAAAAAATTGTAAAAAAATAAATTGTTTAAGAAAGAGAAAAAGGAGAATAAGTATATGATTTTGGATTTATCTCTAAAAATTGGGATTTATCTCTAAAAATTGCACTCTTATCTGAATGGGACATTGAAAAATTGTTGGTTAAAAGGTAACCTTGTCGAGGCTATGGATGCTAGATGGCAGCAAAGGCTCTACCTATGAAATTTGAGTACATTTAAAAGTTGATCTACAAACGCCCCCTACTTTATTTTTAAACTAAGTAAAGACTGATATAGACAAAGGAATTTTCATTTTTAAGAGGATATCAAATGAATTGAAATTAGGTGAGTTTGCTTTTATTCAGAGACATGTTGCTTATCTTAAAATTCATGCAATTCCTATTTCCTGAACTATATTTACTTTGAAAGTTTTATAAATTTCAAAATTGTCAGAGATAACTAGTTCTTCCAATGAATTTCCAATTACTGTACTCTTCAACAACCCCCAACACCCCCCTCCCGCCCGCCCGCCGCCCGTAGCCCCACACCCCACCATTTATTATATAATAGTTAATATTGTATTATTAAATGGGGACCCTTAAGAAATATTTCAAAAAACTTTGAAAATTAGATCTTTCCTTTAAATCCATTCGGAATAAAACCTTAGATGGACTTAATATTATAGATTTAATGCTTCTTCGATCTGCATTTTGTGTTATGATATCTTCCAGAGTCATCGTATTCATTTTTTTTGTAATCTATGTTTCGAACCAACGTCTGTGGTTTATCATTAGGATTAGATGAGTGGATAAGTCAGAGATTGATGGGGTAATAAATACAGGAGAGGGTTGAGATGGCAATGGATGGGGTCGCCATGTTTAATAATTATATGAAACAAATTTAGTTCAATTTCTTGATTTTATTATTTATTATTAATTATTTATTAATGATGATTAAATTTTGAAAATTGTATTTTTAGTTATTGATTAAATGATTAAAATTAAATGTTATGACCTAATATTATTAATAATTATCATGTAAATAATTGTTTTCTGCACAACTAATTAGTTTTTGTTAATTACAAGATTTTAATGATTAATATTTAGTATTCACAATATTTTTTTCTCACATACTGGTTCGCGGATACCCGAGTCAGTGGGTTGCCACTACGTCCAAGGTTGTTTAACACTGAGTGGACGCCACCCGAAGGGCATCAACACCCCTCGGCCTATTTACTAACCTAACCCCAAGAGCTTTCGGGATTCGACCCTGTGACCTCCCATTGGCGAGGCACTTGATTTGACCGATTGAGCTAACTCTTGGGGCTTATTCACAATAATTTTTAAATGTTGCATGATTAAAAATATTAAATTATAATTAAAAATTGATATTTAATAATGATCATGAACTAACTTAATCTTATATGCATTACTAATTGAATTTTTATTATTTTCCTTTGAAACCGTGATTGAAATAATAAATAATAATTAATTAGAACTTAATGTTATAATGATAATGAACTATCTTAATCTAATTTTCTCAAATTTGTGGAAATATATAATTTTCCTAATTGATAATTATTAAAAATAATTTTTAGTGATGTTTCTAAGTCTTGATGCTTATAGACTATTATTATATCTTTATTAATTATTATTCATTAAGATATTTTGTTAATGATGTTCCTAAGTCTTGATGTTTATAGACTATTATTATATCTTTATTAATTAATAATTATTATGCATTGATTTATAAATTTATTTGGTTTTTAAAGCATACTTCATTGGGATTGAGTTAATTAAGCTTTAATTAAAACTAAGATGAATTTAATTGTGATATAAATTTAAAGATTGAAAGAGTAAATTGATACATTCTTGATTATTGTTATTTATTCAAATATTATTTTAATAATTTTTAGGGTTTGGTATACGGTAAGGAGGACCAAGTGATAATGGGGCAGGGAGCATATAGGAGCATTAAGATATTAAGCCAAGTTACTTTATGACTAAGCATTCTTGCTTTATCGTAAATCATATGATCCCAAAGTAACAAAGGTTATTCATGAGTTGGAGTCTACTAAACATGATAAAAGAACCCCATTAGAAGACTGAAGGCAGCATTAAACTCTTTTATAAACCTTAAGGCTTAGAGTATTCTTTATAATATAAATTACTTATCATGTCACGACTTTCACAAAGAAGTAAACGTTCAAACCATAAAAACTACGAATTGCAATATGGTCTAGACCCAACGAAATAATAAAAATTGCTATAACTTGAATCAAGTCGGACCTATCGTGAATATATGTTTCAATGGAATAATCATCTGTTTAGGGAAAAGCACTTGAAAAAGTTAAAAGCACACCAGTCATCATAAATCGCAAGAATACCAAAGCGACTTTGAATTGATCTATTCCATTTAACCCGAAATCATTGATTTGTGATATAGGGATAAAGACATTTACTGCAATCGCTTGATCGATATTTCACTTAAAAATGCCAATTTGAAATACCATTTACGACTCATGATGCGATGGTTTAATGAGGCATAATCAAAATCACATGTAGGCCTTAATGAGTAGCTAATAAGGTTTAAGCATATTTACTCTTTTCACGGCTTGAGAAGACTGATATATTTTTTTACCCGTCTTGAAATAAAAGCTTCATATTTACGTCATTTCAAAGTTTACTATGTTATCATGTTTCCACTTTCATTCCCACTCTGCATTTCATTTTGTTTTGTCCATTTCCAAAATTTCAAGAAATTTCCAAAGAAAACAATGCTCAGGGAAATGGCTAAGAAAGGAAAGAAGATTGCAGAGGCTACTGTGTCTAAAGATTCAGACATGCTTCCATTGTTCTCTGATACTACATGCAACAAGGATGGCAGAACTACCTCATGGGAAGCAATGAAAAATCTATTAGAGGAAGAGAACCCAAGGGTCCTGGTGACTAAAGCAACAACAGATGCTGAGATCTCATCTAATGCTTATTATTATGAAGCAGCATGTTCTTTCTTGCATAGAATAGTTGCAAGGCCTAAAATATTTCCATACATTGATATGGTAAGATGGATAATCGATAATGTGTATATTTCAAATAGAAAATTCATAAATTCCAAGCATGAAGTCACGGGGTCATTTACTCCAAATAATCTACGTCGAATATATCATCTGCCAGAACAAAATAAGCTATATGACAAAGCCTTCATTGAGAACTTCACGAAATAAAATGAATACTTGATGGATCACATGCAGAATTGGAGGGCTGACTCTAGCCTATTCAAGCAGGAGAAAACTACTATGTACTCAATTTCACCTCTGTCAGCCCCACATAATTTTGTAGCGCAATGTTGTGTAGACTATTTGGAAAGGTAGATAGTACGAAGTTTTATGTTGAATGAGTTTGATTAATTGATGCAATGGTTAATTCTATCATTATGAACTGGAGTAATATTTTATTAGATAATTTGGCTATGTCCATTAGAGAATACAAACAAAAAAGAATTATCACCTCTTGTGTTATACTGCCTTTTTATATGAGTACATATGTGATGGACATTATATCTTTCTGTTCAAATTTTCAAAACATGGGCTAGAAATGGACTCTACAGGACCCTACTCCTATCCATGTTTATCATAAGGTTTTGTTGGAATCATAGTTTAACTCCCACTTTTACAAAATCTATCATGGCATTATGTTACCAATTCACCGAACTATATTTTATAAGAAAACCCCCAGGCTATTAGACGAAGCTAAAACAAACATCTTTCCAGTGACAAGATGGTTTGGCAAAGAGTCATTTAATTATGTCAGGGTTTTTGGTAGTATCACAACTCCTCATGTTCTTCCATTATAATTTCCTGATAAGTTATTGGCAAGAAAAATTGCTTATCAAATAATGGGGGTTGGTATTACCAAAACCCTCAAACAAATGAAGAAATCTACCTGGCCTACCTTCCTAGTGCAATGTGGTGTTTTTGTATTACATGATTTTGGGCATGCGACAAAGGAGATACAAAATATCACATCCTTGAATCTGGCTACTGGGCCAAGAAGATAGTACAACCCTATCAAGGTCGCCCAGAACTTCATTGATATGGTTAAAATTATGTAATTTACTCATGAGAACGATGATTTTGATGATCTCTTCGAGTTAGCTAAAATATTTTCATAGGTCTTACATTTGGCATCCATAAAACTAAGACCAAAATACCTCAATCGCTTCCATATATGCAGGAACAAAATGCTAACAAAGGTCCCTTTGGACCTATTGCAGATTGAAGAAACAAGTAAATGAAGAGAACCCACTCCCAGCGTAAGCCTAGATGAAGGTTATGAGCATAATTCTAATATGGAATCTCAAGGGAAATCAGTTCAAATTTCAGAACATTATGAACACCAATCTCAATATATGGAAGAATGCCTGAAGAAAAACAATTAGGACATTGAGAAAAGTGCTAAAGAAACAACCAAAAAGAGCTCAACTGACGAACACATGGATACTGGTTCCACACAAGTTCCTATAGAAAAGACCAAAGTCATTGATCTAGATCAAGAATGGGAGAAATTTAACAAAAATATTCAAGTACAACAAACGGAGACAAGTCTTTAAGGAGCAATTGGATTTCAGACTCCTCCATAGATTCAGCAGGTCATGGGCATGAGACAACAATACGAGGGGTTACAACTACTAGAGGTATTGAAATCATCCTGGTCTACAAAACTTCAGAGATTGTTCTAAAAATTGAGGAAATAGCCCCAATAGATATATTCTATGGCCCAACACATAAGGTTGTGGTGAAGAGGCAAAGAAAGAAGAGGACAGTGGATACATCAGAAGCAACAATTCTTGAAAATGAATTGATGGAGATAGTATGGAAAGACACCCCCATTAATCCAACAGAAAACCTTACTAAGCTATCACAATTTGTAGGTTCTTATGCAACTGCAACAATTGATAAGGCAACCAAAGTTCGAGTTTTTCTCAAAGAAAAAGAAGAAAGAATCATTTGTTGTAAAAACAACCTGAACATATGAGATTACATCATCAACTAAACATCACAAAAAAGGATTCACAGATTAATAAATGTAGACTGTAATAGATAAACTCAGAGATAGCCCTCAAACAGAGGAATTTATTAAAGAATCACTTGAAGTAAACTCTTTTTTATCACAACAACAAGAATTATTCTGCCAGAAAATATCATTGATCAATCCATATTGGAAAACAAGTGATGCGTTTACCAATCAAGTGGTTGATAAGAGATTAGAATATGAAGAGGTCAACAAGAAAATTTCAGATTTTATTTCTTGGCATGAATCAGAAGAAGGTAGAAAGGCCGAGCTTCCAAAGATCGAGGAATTCCACAAGGATATTCTATTCACAGATTGGGACATACAGTTGAAGCAAACAGAAAGGGTAGCGGCTAGAGAAGCCAGAACAACAAATAATATAATTGAAGCTGTGATTGAAAACCTTCATAGTGCTAATATCATCAAAGAATGCAAGCCCGAAATTCTCCTAGACTTCAACCAATTAGAGAAATAGTGGAAAGAGACCACCAAAATGAAAGAAAAGGTATCCAAAAGTTGTCGAAGATTTATTGGGAAACTTATTGGTAGTTTCTAGTGAAACCACATAGTCAGTGGATGACTGTGCGATGTCTAACAAATTCCACTCAAAAGATGGTGCCACCACTCTCCAATGTTGTATTTATGAGGAAATTAAGATCTAGAATTGGCTAGCCACCCCAGGTGAAGCTGATAATATGTATCTACGAATTGAAGGATCAAATGGTTGATTAGAACCGTTCAAGTTGGAAAAGATCATCATCATTTTTATTTCTATTTTAGTTTTTATTTTACTTATTTTCAGGAAGGTTGTTTGAAACCTCCTCAGATTTTTGTGTAATAATCTATTTTCGATACATATTTTGTATTATTTAAACGTCTCTCATGCATTTAGAGAGAGGTCCAACATTTTATCAAGAATGCTTTCCAAAGTATAGCACTTTTGTACTTTTGTGACTGTCTTGACGAAATAATTGGAACAAGGTCTCGATTTTGTTACAAATTGAAGCATACTCTACTGAATTTTCACTTTTGTACCCTTAGAGTATATTTAATTGAAAGGAAGCAGATCAATATTGTCGACTTCATGAGTAGAATCTCTCATATAAAATACTTATATATTTATGGTTGAGTTTTGTTTATGAATTAGTAGAAATATTTTCTTATATTGTATTATGTATGAAATCTGATCTACATTTTGACATTATAGCACTTTTGTAAAATGTTTTTGTTGTAATTCCTTATTAAGTACATGTGTAATAGATATACATGATATAATTTTCACAATTAATTTCCCTAACTATTTAGTCAAAATAATTATCGTTCATGATTTCATCTTTTAAAGAAATTGAATGATCTTTATCGCCTATTATTCTAAGATATCTTTCTAGACCACATGATTTAAGTTACTCCATGGTTATATATTAAGATAAATGTTAGAATAGATAGTTGCATGTGTTTGTAGTTTAATTAAATAATTTTAGTTAAGTCATTTCCCATTATACCTTATTTCAAACGACAATCATCATCCTATCAATTCTTGCCAGGAAAATGGTCTCATTATCCTCAATCGGAGCCACCATATCAAATGGGAAAGGAGTTCCTTTCAAGGTCCAGACTGGGTTGTTATCTCCCATGTTGTTGCAATGGAATTTTGAGGCTTCAACAGTTAGGTAGTCATATTTGTTTTCCTAGACTAATTAGTCATTCACCTTAGTCATTTTTTGTAGTATTACTTATTAGCTAGTTGTATATTTTAATTCAAGACTAAATTTCTCATTTATGTTAGTCATTTTTAGTTGGGTATGTTAATATTGCTAATTCTTGGTATTATTTCACTAGGAAAAGTTGTGGTGACTAACGATTATAGTCACCTAGTCACTAATTTCACCATTTTTTACTAGTAACTTGATCCGAATTTAAACAAGAATGCAAAAAATTACAGATATAGCCATAAATACAGATGCAATAGTAATAACACTTCCTTTGATTAATATCAACTAATAAAATATTCTTACAAATAGTATGGAAATGAGACTAACTTGACGATGATAGCTTATCTTTGAGAAGAGATATGGTGGCTACATGCCTTTGAACTACGTTATAATGAGGCTCAAGGGACATTTTATTATTGAACAATAAGAGCAAACCCTAAACATTTAAAACCCTAACCCGAGGAGATGTAACATCAAGAGTTTATAGGCCCCGTTGGGGTTAGTTGGGCAACCAACTTCCCGGGACTGTGATTCTGTCATATTATCTCATTTGATGTGCATGATACCCTATTGGAAAGATCTCCCTGAGCACTACGAATTATAAAATGAATTATTACTGGTCGTTGGTAATACATTTCCAAAAAAACATCGGTTAGGGCCTCAAAATGGCTCTGGAAGTTTAGGACACAAAAAACTGCTAAAAATAGTAAACTGTGCTACAATTAAGGAAACTGAAAAGCTGAAAGAAATAATTGTGGTAGTGCAAGTGGAATTGGCAGGTGGCCACCAATATCCACTTGGATCATTCCTGCCCCATTAGGAAGCAATGTTCCCCATTGTGTTGAGTTCCTCCATGAGATGAAGAAAATTCTATTGAACTTTCTCCCTAGTGAGCCACGTGCCCTCGTGAAGGAGTTGACCTACTTTGACAACTCAATACAATTGGATCTTCTACTAGCGAGTGTTCTTGATCCGCGTGTCCATGATATGATCAGTTGTAGATTTTTCCATACAATCTCGATTTAACTTTGTTGGTGTGAGCTATTCTGCAGTGTCAAATGTGTTTAGTAATGATGGAAAGTATGGTAGAAGGTGATCCACATTAAACATTGGGTGCAGGAAAAGGAATGGGGGAATGGTGAGCTAAAAATAATTATCTCCCATAGCCTTGGTGATGTTGTATGACCCATATCAAAGTGGGTGGATCTTGCAGTGGGGGCGAGCAAGGCACTCCCTCTGGAAATGTAGCCAAACTTTGTCACCCACCTGGAACTTGTGCGGCACCTGATGCTAATCATACACTTGCTTGTACTTGGCATTGTTTTTTTCCAATATGTCATGGACCTGCTAGTGGATGTGTTGAATATGCTCATTGAATCTATTTTTCTTATTGGCTTCAGACTGGATATGAGTTGAATCTCCCTGAGTTGCTACAACTGGTATGGCCACATCAATGGGACATAGTGGATAGAATCTAAAGCCCACTTGAAAAGGGTTGTGGCCAATTGAGCCGTGGAGAGCCTGATTGTAGCTCTGCTAGACATAGAGGAGGGTCTCATCCCATGTGCATGGATGCTTTGAGTTATACATGAGAAGAATGTGAAATATCATTGTGTTGATGATGTTATCGAGAATAATGTCCACTTAGAGCTGTTATTCCCACTAAGACTAGTAGCTATCTTAGAAAAAACAAGTTAAAACTACTTCCATTTTCCTTTACGAAAAATAGACAGGAGGGGAACAGAGGACACCAACCTTTGTCTTGCGCTTGGTTCCTTGTTCGGTTCCTCTCCTTCTCGATAGATCTTTGCCACTCCTTCTTTTTCTACATAGCTTTAGAGAGCACCTGTGGAATCGAAGCAGCATAATACTATCGAAGAACAAAGATCTATATTCATAAACAACATAGGACCAGATATGTATTAACCACAAAAATGCATATACAATCAAACATACATGAATGTGGAGGAAAACTTGAATAGCTTTATTAATATCAAGAATAGCAAGATGATTACAACCAATTTTTCTGACCCAACATCATCCTCCAGCAAGAAATCCCTTCTTCAACTCAAGTAAAGCTTAGATCACCCAACACTATGATGTTACACTAGAAAACCAACAACACTTCTCTACAAGATACAAGATTCCAGCCTCTGGATCTCTGTGATGAGGGATCCATATATAGATGATTGTAGGGGGGTGAGTTAGCTTCTGGGATTTTGATTAGTGTCCTCTCTCTGATATTTCTTGATTCCACTTGGAGATTGATGATCTCCTACTCATCCCTTGTCGAAATCAGAGAGGAAAGTGTCAAAGGGGAAGTTTCTGGAAGATTCTATGATCTTCCACCTCGCAAATTGTCCCTGCCATTTGTCCATTCTCGCCCATCGCATCCTACAGAGAGGCCATCTAGTATGCATTGCACCCTTTAAACTGGGAAGGTGATATGCATCGCACCCTCTGCACTGGGCATTCAGTATGGTCCAGTTTTGACCATTTCTGAGCAGTTTTCTATGGAGAACTTCTAGGAGATGATGTAATCAGTTGACCTTGCTCCTTTATATAGTGAAGCAACACTTTTAGGGACTTAGGAGCCCTCAGTTTATGGACATGTATGATTGGGGTTTTAGTGCCCAAAAATGTCTATAACAGTTGCCCCCTAAAGCATGAGGTCATTAATCTTTTGATGTCAGGTGAAATGCTTTACCATGAGGATCCAAAGTTTTTTCGAGCTGGGAGACAACCTATAGTAAGATACAATACAATACATTATATTCATAATATTTTTCATGATCTAGGTGAGGCGGGCATTCCCATGCTTAGCTTTATAAATTCACTTTCATGTACATAGGACAGACAACTGTCTGTGTAGTAGACTAATGATTCGGACCGAGTCATCATCCTTTGATTTGGATGATCATTTGTTCGGTAATGATGTACATTTTATGTCTTTATATTCTTAAATATATCGTAGCCCAGATGGATGAAACTGGATCTGGGGTCTTCAAAACTTGTTCCATATTCACTCAGAGTACAAGTCGATCCATGTGAAAAATGTTCTGGAGTCAAACATGGAAAGAGATTGCCTGATTACCAGCCAATGATGTAAGTTGTTAACAGGTGTGAGAGGAGTCACCAATAATGTCAATGATCTTCAAGGTACTGCAGTACAATTCATGTGGTGTGAAAAAGGGACTTGGCATTGAACACCACGCAAAATCTTCTTGTTGAAGGTCACTGATGTAAACCTGTCGCTGAAAGTGAGAAACTTGCCCTTGAGGAATGCAAGCTTTAAAGTACTGAAAGGGGTTGTTCCTAAGTGAACTTCTTGGATAATGAGCTGATGTTGACAAGAAGTGACCCATCGTAGGAGGGCCTTAATGAATCCCACATCTATGACATGGGAATGGAGCAAATGATTTTGGAGGTGAAAACGATATGATGATACAGGGTTCAGGGTGGCGGTCATGAAAGAATGGAGCGTGAATGTATTGCAGCGGATGAGACACAGGTGAATTCTCTTAGTGACTTCTCTTGAACCTATTGGCGACACTGATGATGGATTGGTAGCGTTAACCCCAAAGATGGATGGTGTGACGGACCAATGGTGATATGACTAGTGAACGGAACAACCTAACCTGACTCAGATGCGGAGAGAAAGTGTCATGTTCAAGAGAAACTTGCTACCAATAAAGTTTCTTCAAGTTTTCTTCCCAATTTTCCCCAGTCATTGCTGACCAGTACCTCTTTATTTTTGTCCAGCTTGAGGAGGATAACATATTCTTATTCTATAATCGCCCTTCGGGGCGAACCTGTCGCTTGTTTTTAATGAGCCTAGCGACAATGAAACTCGTTCTTGTCCATTTGGAAAGTTGCGCTATTAGGTTTTAACGAGTTTAACGACAAAGATAACTCAGTCCTTTTTCAATTTTAGAGAGTCTGAAAGGGATGGAAAGGAGACTCTAATGATTCTTTTGTCATTATATCCCTTAGTCCGAAAAAGCATAAAATAATACGAAAGGATGAATTTTCGATAGTTTTAATGAGCCGAACAAGACAAGCGCTTGATATTTTTGTGTAATAATCCCTCAAGTCCAAAAAGATTAAAATCTAAAGGAGGGATAGCACTTCCGATGACCTTAACAAGCCGGAGAGGCTAATCGTTCGGAAATATTTTCATATTTTATGAGTCAGATGAAAAGAGATTAAAGGAGACTCGTTTTCTGTGGAATGAGTGATGATTTCGGGTAGCGGCTGATTCCAAGTAAGGTTTGGAATTTTCCAATTACAGCAGTGTCACAAGGATGGCTAACAGAATCACTCTTCACAGATGTTCCTCGAAAGGGGTAAAAAATCAAATGGAGGCAAATGTTCAGCTAAAACAGAGTGGAGGTGATGATGAGAACACGAACAAGGCTAAAAAGCTGATGATAATGCATTCATAATGGTTATTTACCTGGGATCGGTTCATTTTTTAATGACCTTAAACTCTGGGGGAAACATTTGCTCATTGCTTATGTTTATTTTTTAACGAGCTTGAATTCTGCGTTAAAACTGCTTGTGATAATGGTCACTGATTCCTTGATTCACCATTAGCCTTTTTTTCTTTCAAAGATTGTACTTCCTGTTCAATTGCTTCATCAAACTGATTAGAAATGAAAACGTATGCTTGATAAATGAGTTAAGAACACTAATACTTTACTTGAATTACGTGAATGGTAATTTAAAAGTGACTTTTACCTCTCATTTTACCATTTCATTTGAACTTGGTTTGTTGGAGCTTTGGAGGTGCTTTTCCCCTCTGATTTTCACTAGCTGATTTCGAGAGATTCTGTGGATGATTCTTGATGCCGTCTGGACCAAGTAGGAGCTAAACTTGTGCTCTTAAATTGCATTCTTTTCTTTTCGAATTTTGAGCATGTTTCCTTGCTTTGTTGAGCCTCTAGGGTTTGAACAATTTTCCTTGGCTCCATCGCACCCTTCCTTAATCGAAAGGTGTGATGCATATTGGCCTTATCATTGGCTAGTTAGTATGCATCACTCCCAATGCACTGTTGGGGTGCGATGGGTGCAAGGAGGAAACTTTTTGCACATCTTTCTCATGGATTTTTCCTGTTTTTGCCAAATCAAGACCCTGACTCTTCTCTTTTTTGTTGTTTAGAGATTCATCGGAGTAAAATGGTTGTTACATGGTGAGAAACTGAGCATGAAGAAGAGGACATAGTTGCTTTACATGATCTGGGTATAGTAACTGCATTGCGGAACTATGGTTTGTTGAAGTTTTTCCACATCTCTAGAATGAGGCAAAAAATCAACTTGTTGCAATATTTCCTCAACTCCTGGGATCCTACCAACTCGATGTTCCAGATCAGGGGCAAATCTATCCCCTTGACTGTCGTGGACATCTATTTTTTGACTTGTTTATCGAGGCATGGTGCCCCTCTCTCATTATCGGGTCCCGCCTGTGGGGGTGAGTCTGTGAGGGAGTATATTCGTCGGCACTCCAGAGAGGGATCTCAAATGAGTACTGATGGAAAGATCAATATCCGAGATGTCACTGACCGGCTCTTGAGGACCATTCTATTCACTTTTGCTAGACTGGCTGGTAGTGCGGCTCTTCACATAGCTAACAGGTCTTACATGCAGTATGCTTTCGAATGCCTTGAACCGAAGGTGTTCAACTAGTGTGACGCAGTACTCTCTATGATGAAGGAACAACTAACCAAAGTGAATGGTGGGAGATCCAAGAATTTCGGCTATTTTTCTATTTTGACTGCTTTCGCTTTGGAGAAGATTCCACTAATGCAGTCGCAGTACATCTCACTTGGTTTACCTCCATCGACTGAGCTACGGATGCAGAGATGGGCTGACCTTATGTCTTGACATGTTGGCCAGCCTTAGATTTCTTTCTCTGATACCTTCTTTGAGTGGTTTGATCATCAGGAGGTGGTGTACACCAAGTCTCCATATGTTGGCATGGACTTCCAAGGTGATCCAGATTTGGTGTTGCCGGTTGGTGAGCAGTGGGGCGCTATGGGTAAATTCTTTGACCATATCTATGTTTATTGTTTTTATAATTTTCTTATGTTTTCTTTGATCAAGACTAATCAAAACTCATGTGCTCATGCAGATATCGGACCAGTTCAACCAATAGTACGTCAGAGAGGACCAGCTGCTGCTCCGGCAGGAGAGGCTGTGGGGAGGGCTATCCTCTGCGACCTTGATATGGCCGAGACTCTTTCAACATTACAGGATCAGGTCGAGGGTCTCACCCTTGGTATTTCAGATGTGAGGACTAATGAGCTACCTCTACGGTTGCTGCGACATACTACTTGCGCGCCGAGTCGATGGACTAGGCTTCTACGCATGATCGCACAGGCGGTGACTTGTTATCACCAGCATCATTAGACTAGGGTGCCCCTTATCATTTTGAGTTTTGGGTCATCTTATTGATTTTTTCTTGATTACGGAACATTATGTGTAAACCATAAACAATCATATATATATATTTTTGATTTTCGAAGCTTTATTTTGGTTAAGCTACGTGATCCTGTTGCAAATATTGATGAAATGCTTCTTTTTATAAATGTCGCAAATGTCTATCTAATACATAATTTGCCAATGAGTCTGTCAATGTATTTAAATTTATGGAAATATGCTAATATTGAATGAAATCGAACTGTCTTTCCAAAATTCTGACCCTTAGGAACATGTGATAGATGGCTGGATTTTGTACAGAATAAATACCAGTGAGTTGTAGAATGCAGAGTTGTGAGTCTAGCCTGACAACAAGTCGGCATACACCATGTGTGATGGCATTAGAGAGGGGTTCTATCAACGCATTGTATTCAGTGATATTGTTCATCGACCGACCAATACATACCCCTCTCAAACTCACTAACTCACAGCTAGGATCGAAGATGGCCCAGGCCACAGAAGATAGGTTTCACGTACTATGACTCGCTCCGTCGGCATATCCAACGAATCATTCCAGTAAGTTCGACATCTTCAACAAATGCAAAAAGTGGATTACCTAACCAAAACAATTACCCTTAACGAAAACAAAAAAGTAACAAAAGCATAGGGATCACTATGCGGAATTAAGCATAGTAATGCTTGAGGTACAACCCGTTGCGGGGTTGCGCCAATGGAATCCCATCATAGTCCATCAACTTATAGGCTCCTTTTTCTAATACACGTTTAACAATATAGGGACCCATCCATAAAGATTTGAACTTCCCTGCTCCCAACTTATCGGACTCCTAGTCGTAAAGTAAGTCCAGGTCACCTTCTGAGAAGACACGAGGTTTGACATTTTTTTTGAACTGTGCTTTGACTCATTTCTTATGGGCTTCATTAGCCGAAGCTGCATCATGATGGGTTTTATCCAATTGGATTAGTTCCAAGAAACGAGCCTCTTCTTCTGAAGTTCCTGGGAGAAGGTCAACTGCGAGCTTAAGGGACGAGATTTCACACTAAACTGGTAAGATTGCTTCCACACCGTACACTAGTTGAAAAGGCGTAAACCAATGTCCGGTATGCCCACAAGGCCGAGTAGAAGATCAGTTGCCAACTTTTTTTATGGACTCCAATCATCCTTTGCAACATGCGCTTCAGGACCTTGTTGATTGCCTCAACTTGTCCGTTAGCTTGCGGATAGTATGGAGTAGAGCTGTCGTGGGACAGTCCTAATTTGGCAACCAATTCAACCATCATGTGATTGAAAAAATGTGATCCATGATCTGTGACTATTGCCTGTGGAACGTCGAATTTGGAGACTACGTGATTAAAAAAGAAAAGGGCATCTGTTTTGCCGTTGTTGTTTAATGTAGGCATCGCCTCGGTTCATTTGGTAAAGTAGTCTACTGCGACTATGATATACGCATGCCCCACGGCCGAGGTGGGGTTACATGTCATGAAATCTATGCCCCATTTGGCAAATGGCCCAACAGCAACTACTGGTTGCCACGGTGCAGGTGGTATTTTGGTTTTTGTATCGAAGATTTGGCAAGCATGGCAACTTCTTACTGCGGTTATGCAATATTTGAACATTTTGGCCAGAAGTATCCTGCTCCCAAAATCTTTTGTGTCGTAACAAAACCAGATTGTTGCCCCCCACATGCACCTGAATGAAAATCATTCAAGACTTTTTTGGCCTCCTCATGCGTGAGGAACCTCCGCAGAATTGTATCGATACCACGACGGTAAAGGGTATCACCGACGATCACGTAGTCTTTCGATTGGTATCAAATGCATCGTTGTTTGGAGCGTGAGGTATTAGACCTATATGTTTGGGTTTGGAGATAGATGATAATATCTCTGTACCATGGATTTCTTGAAGATATGCGAAACAAATTTTCATCCATGATTTCTTCTTCATATGTTGCATCGTTGGACGACGATGGGAGATCGCATAGTAACTCCATGAAGACCAGGGCTTTCTTCGATTTGGATTTTTTGAATTCCAGATCAAACTCTTGTAAAATTGCTATCCATTTTGAATATTTTCCCCCCAGCAATTGTCGCGACAATATATAAGTCATGGGGTTGCAATCTGATAAAATGGTAGTTTTTCTAAACAGGACGTAGTGTCGAAATCTCTGTATCGCTTGAACATCTGCTAGGGCTAGCTTTTCAACGTAGCAGTATTTTCTTTCCATATCATTATGTTTCAGCTTAAATAATATATAGGATGTTCAATTCCATTATCCTCTTGAACTAAAACCATCCCTATGGTTGTATCTGCTATAGCCAGATACAGGTTAAATTCTTTTTGATAAGGAGGAGCATACATTAATGACACTTTTATTAGAGATTGCTTTAAAGCATCAAAGGAGGCTTGCGTGACTTGATCCCAAATGAAGGGTACTTTTTTTTTCAATAGACGAGTATAACCCTTAGCAAGTTCAGCGTAATTTGGAATGAATCTCCTAAGAAAGTTCGCTTTCCCTTTGAATTTCTGAATCTGAAGTAAATTTGAAGGTGGAGGCAAATCAATGATTATCTGAACCTTACATGGGTCGAGACGAGTCCCATCCTTTGAGACCACAAAGCCAAGTAAATGACCAGAACTAACACAAAACACACATTTGTGTGGGTTGAGTCGTATCTTGTAGTGTCGGCATCATAGAAAAATTGCCCTCAAATGTTACGGATGATCTGTCTGCTTTCGCGAATGAGTCAAAAGATCGTCAAGATATGGTTGAACGATGTTCTTGATGTCATGGAAAGCATAGTTCATTGCTCTTTGAAATGTTTCCCCTGTGTTTTTTAAACCAAAGGGTTGCTTGCAATATGCGAATGTGCCCCACGGACAAATAAATGCAGTCTTTGACTGGCCCTGTGGGTGGATATTTATTTGATTATACCCGGAAAATCCATCCATAAACGAAAAGATTTCACATCCAGTGCATTCGTCAATTATTTGGTTAATAAAGTAGGGTAGTTGTCTTTTGGATAAGCTTGATTTACATCCCTATAATTTATGCACACTCTAATCGTTCCTTGTTTCTTCATCACAGGAACAATATTCGATATCCAATCGGTCAGAGCAACCTGGAAAATAAAACTAGCATGGAGGAGTTTTTCAACTTTCGCCTTGATGGTAACGGCTTTCTTGGGGTGCACCTACCGTAGCCGTTGTCATACCGATTTGACATCTAGATACATCTTAATTTCATGTTCAACTATGCTTGAGTCAATGCATGGCATTTCATCATATGACCAAGCAAAGACATCTCTAAATTCATGAAAGAGAGTGCTATATACTTCCATTTCTGAAGAAGAACAAGATTGGCCAACATGAATATTCTCTACAACATTTGTTTTGGTCGAGATATTTATGGCGATAGTCTCTTCAATATTGGATAGGTTTCGCTCAGAATCCACTGTATTTACAGTATTCGACAGAAAGTCAAAAATGGAGGGATGGTTTAGGTCGCTAGAATTATGTTCTTTACAATTCAGAAGATGGGAACGATGGTGGTAATCTTCCCATGGTGCCCCATTAATCATCATTGATTGAACGATTCCTTCATCTGTAGAATGTACTTGTGACCAAGGATCTGAAGGGGTGCCATATTCCTTAGACCTATCTATCCAAACACTTGATGAGTGTTGATTCGAGTTTGCCTCCCATACCGAAAACATTGGTTGCTATAATATTTCCAGTGGTCTTAGAGGCAATACCTGCAGATGAACCATATTAATATCGTTCTCTGACACCTTTTGAATGGAAGATATCATATTGCAGGTTCCCACTATAGCCACTTCCGCCAAATTGGTTGGAGGTTGTAGGGTAAAAGTTCCCATTAATGTGGGGTCTTTTAGTAGGCCTACTCCAATATTTTGAAGCGAATTAGCACTTTCGTGGATCATCGGAATGCTTCCCGTAACTTGTGAACTGTTGGGGAGAAAAGTTTGTTGGGCGATTATTGTAATTCCTCCTTGGAGAGGAAATGCAATCTTCCTAAAGTAGGTCGACACAACGGTAGCCATGGCATATATCCAGGGCCTTCCCAGTAGGATGTTGTAATTGAGGTTTCCATCGATAACTTCAACATCAATTTCTACTATTTTTCCCCGAGTTCAACTTGCAAGTTACTTAATATCCCATGTGGGGTGTATGTTCATCCATCAAATGCTTTTAATGTCGTTGATGATCATGACAAGGTTGGAGACCCTAAGGTTTTCCAGCAACTCATCGACATAATACATGTGGATGCCCCCTCATCAATAATTGTTCTATGAAAAGTTTTGTTGAGGGCTTTCACTTGAATGAGGAAAGCTAGTTGAGCTAGTAGGCTCGTATCCTTTGTGATTAAAGGACACAAGATTGGAATCCGTTGGGTCAATCCCACCTATTGCTGATAATAAAGCCTGTTTTTGGGATGGGAAATTTTGTAGTACCTCAAGTGTCGACATCGCGGAGGGCGATTGAGCTAGATCCTCCACTATATTATAGTGTTGTGATGCTCTAGCACGAGGATTAAACATCGATTTGTGCACTACTCCCTTTGGCAGTTTTATTGTTAATTCAGGAATGATGGGTGGCACAACTTCGGCCGAAGTTGTTGTCAAACTACTAGGTTGACCATTATCCTTGTTGTTCGACATCTGTGGATTCCCGTAATCTTTATTCCTTGTCAATATGAGAGCATCCTTCAATTTCTTTGAAACTGACAACATTAGCACTTGGGACGAGGAATCATTTTTGCTAGCAACCAAATTTGTTCCTGGTTTTAGAAACAGATCAGTCAATACAGCTCAGGTTTTTGAACTCTTCAAGGATTTTCTAAGTTCAACTTTATATGGACACTTTCTAGTCTAGTGATCCTCATCACACATTAGGCATGGACTTCTTGGTTTCTTATCCCCAGAAGGGTTTGTAGAATATTTTTTAGGAGACGACTCCTCCTAGTTCTTCTTCTTCCCTTTCTTTTTCTTCTTGCCTCCTCGTTGCTTGATTTCTTTTCCTTTTTCTTTCGACACGACATTTACTTCCGAGGCTAGAAGTTCTTCATTTGCGTTTTGACTTGAAACCATGCGGGCCTTTTTCGATGCAGCCTTTACGGTTTTAGTGCTTGTCTTACCTATCACGCCATCATCAGCATGAGAGTCTTTGTTTGATTTAGGAGGGGGAGGAACAGAAAATTCTAGTCTAGGAGCATCGAGGATTTTATCATAGAGTGTGCCAGACTGAGTATAGATCAAGTCTAGATATTGTGCACAAGCAATGACTTACTCTTTAGTGACGACTCCTCCCTTTGCCACATCTTCGTTAATAGAAGGTAATAATGACTTAATAAACCATTAAGCTAATAGATGATCAGGAACATATGTTTTTACCACTCTACGATGACGTCGCCACTCATGAATATGATCGGATATGTGAGTGGTCGTCGTTTGTTTGAAATTGGTAAGCAACTTAGTTCCTGTTTCATACCTTATGGGTAACTGAAAATGGGTTAAAAAGGTTGTGCCTAGGGTACTGAAGTTATCAAATGAAGCTCTAGGCAATTCGATATACCATTTTGCTGCCGGACCAGTTAACGTTCGCTGAAAGAGGCGAAGTCTGATCGAATCATCATTGAGGGTGTTGGATGAACACCAGAGATGAAAGGTCATCACATGATTCGATGGGTCTTCACTTGGATTTCCATTAAATTTAGGAATATGAAACGGAAGTTTATGCAGAATTGCCGGCCACCAAGGGGCGTAGGCAATTGGATCGTTCATTAGTCGATTTAGATCTTGTAACTCTAAAGTTGCCACAAAAGGAAATTGTTGATTCAAGCTTGGTTGAGCATACCCAGGATAAGATGGAATTGCCTTAGTGGTTGGTCTTTGCATACCAGCATAATGCATTTGATGTTGGTAACTTTGGTAAGGTTGATGATTATAACCATTATGATATGGTTGATATTGTCCATTTTGATTATACGACTGCCCATTACTTGCAAAGACTTGTTTCTCATATCCTTCATAAGCTTGTTGGAATTGTGGTTGTTGGTATTGCGCCAGCCATGGTTGTGAAGCCATGAGCTGTTGTCCAGTACTGACTGTTTGACCAAGATGGGGGGTGATGGTCCCCGTTTGAACTTGTTTCATTCCACTAGTTGGTGATTGCGGTTGTGTCGTAGGTATGAGAGGTTGTTGCATTATAACCTGAGAAACTTGAGGTTGGCATACAACTAGTAACACTTGTACTTGCGACACTGCCACAATAGCCAGCGTAGTGGGGATATTTGTCATAGGCAAACTTTGTTGCTTTGAGTATACAACTCTTGGTTGTTGAGGCAGGATTGGCACCCAACAGCTAGTTGTAATTCCAACTTAACCTAAATTCTGTTGTGAACTCTCGCATGGTTGTCCTTCCGAAGAAGGCAATGAAAGGGTATAAGGCCCTCCATATGATGGTAATCTAGTACTCAAATAATGATTTGACTTTGAGGACCGGTTTGCCCAAATTGACACTGTGAAGGATCAATTTGTCGAGACTCAACGTAAGAGATTCCATATACAATTCTGGATGAACAAACAAGAATAGTCCATACTGTTGAAACAGCCCATGGATGGACTCCATCCATCGATTGAGAGCTATTTGGGATAGATGGCACTCGACGAACATTGTCGGGGTAGGAGCAGGAATTTATGCCACTGTTGCGTTGGATGACACAGGCCTAGATGTCGACGGTTGTTCAGACATATTAAGCCTATCCAAAATATTCCTTGGCGATTCTTTAGGAAGTTCTGATGGCAGGAGAATAACTTCTGATGAAGAAGGATATAGGGTGATCCCAGCTCCAAATTGCGTTGGAGTGTTAGTTGGAGGATCTTCCACAATCTCTTCTATGGAAATCAATCCAGGAGGAAGAGGTAAACTGTTAGGATGATAAATATTTCTGGTTCCGAAGAAGATATAAGTTCTACAACAACAGATGTTTGGGGAGTAACACCTTTCGAATCAGCTATAGATGGAGCCAGTTTAGGAATAGAAGTGTTTACCGTCACACTAGGATCAGTTGTAATGTCCTCTTGTTGCTACAGAATTTCTTCTGTAGAGGCAGGGATACGAAAAATGTTTGAAGTAATTGGAGCCTTTGAGGATGTCGGAGTACTTGCCCCAAGCAACGTAGGGGACTTTGATCTGGTCAAACGAGCCGCTTTGTCCGGAATAGTTTCGTTTCTGGAGTCAACGACGGTTGACTCGTAAGTCTCCATGAACGACAGGGTTTTGATTGACTTTCTTCCACAATTACGGATTACTTGATCAACTCAAAGTAAAAAGGCAAAAATATTTCTGAATTAAATGAATTTTAGATGCTTTCACACAACTTGTTTTTTCAATTTTTAAGAGTCGAGAAAAAACAAAAGATAACTCTAGTCACCTTCAATTTTATTTGAGCCTGAAGTGACAAGTGTTCAGATGGACCTTTTCCTTTAAGGAGTCTGAAAAGGAATGGAAGAGACTTCTCTATAAATCTAGGCAGAGGGATTACCAAACCAATCGCAAAACTGCAAAATACTTTTTACGGTACGGTAGTCAATCTTCCCGAATGTTGTGTTTAGTGCATTGCGATCGATAGGGCAGCAGACATGACTTCCTAAGGATAAATGATATAGCCTATTGTACTCTCCCAATATATACTCGACGGTATGTGGGAGCACAAGTCCGTACTGGCAGTTGTCATCTCAAAGTGGATGAATCACCCAACCAACAATGCAAACAAAAGTTACCAGGTTTTACGACGCTGGAATACGTCTCTAGCCTAGACTTCTAGATGTTGTGCATTAAGTTCCAAAGAATTTTTAGATTCATTAAATTTATTTTATAGTTGATCTTGTTTAAAAATTTTCTTTTCAGGTTCACTGCGTGATGTGTATATAATTCCTAAAATGCAGTCTAAGATGATAAACAAATGTTTAATCTTCTTTTGGCAATGAAAATCCTAGCTACTAAGGAAAGAGAACTGAGGGTCTTTCAACAAAGAGCACGGAGCACACACTAAATGCACAAGAAGAATGCTAAATGCAAATCTGAATTATTTTCCAAAGTGACAATACTAACAAATTTTGTTTTCAAAATGAAGTGAAGATAAGGACGACACTTTGTGATTTTGAAATGAAAATTGTTTTCGACACTTGAAAATCTACTAATTCAAATCACATACAAGAGTAACAGTACAATCGACTATCAAGAACAATGGGATTCTCTTCTATGTTTGAAAACGACACTTGCGACATTTTCAGATCAAGGAACGACAATCTAATTGCGCTACTTCTTTGTAAAAGAGAACTAGAAATGGTGCTCAATACAGAAAAACACTTATAGTTCTTTGGACAATGGAGGCGGAATGATGGAAGAGAATAAGGTTTCCATAGAGATATACTGACCATAGACAACAAAACTCTTGAATAGAACTGAAAAGAGTGAAGAAAAACCAAATTCTAAACGTAAAATTAACCTTCCCTGACCATCGCACCTGTTACACATGGAATCCAGTATGCAGCGCACCTACTGCAGATAGGAAGTGCGATGCATACAGACTGCCTTGAAGGGAAGGTGCGATGGTACCAGTGCAAGACTTTTATCCAGTCTTTGATCACAATTTGTAGTTCAGTTCAGGGATTTAGGCCGAGTAAGTGATGTTAAGTAAATATAAATCACAAGGGTTGATCTAAGGAGGTTACTAGAGCCACCACTTAGGGCAGTTAGAGTGTTTGCAAATCGATTGTTCAATTTATAAACAAAACCTGGAGATAGACTGAAGCAGCATTGATATACATTGCACTTGCATAGGAAATGCAGTTCGAAGGCTAGTTGGCTTGACTTCAGGCTCCGTCTGTAAGTTTATAAAACAAACAATAATAGACTTATACACAATCTATTCGCTCCCCAGTGGAGTCGCCATTTTGTTACCGGGAATAGTGTCCACTTAGAGGTACTATTCCCACTAAAAATACTGGTAGCTATCTTAGAAACAAACAAGTTAAAACTGCTTTCGTTTTCCTTTATGAAAAATAGACAAGAGGGGAACAGAGGACACCAACCTTTGTCTTGCGCTTGGTTCCTTGCTTGGTTCCTCTCCTTCTCGATAGATCTTTGCCACTCCTTCTTTGTCTACACATCTTCAGAGAGCACCTATGGAATCAAAGCAGCATAATACTATCGAAGAATAGAGATCTATATTCATAAAGAACACAGGACCAGATATGTATTAACCACACAAATGCATATACAATCAAACATACATGAATGTGGAGGAAAACTTGAATAGCTTTATTAATATCAAGAATAGCAAGAGGATTACAACCAATTGTTCTAACCCAGCATCATCCTCAAGCAACAAAGCCCTTCTTCACCTCAAGTAAAGCTTAGATCAACTAAAACTATGATGTTACACCATAAAACCAACAACACTTCTCTATAAGATACAATATTTCAGCCTATGGATCTCTATGATGAGGGATCCATATATAGATGATTGTAGGGGGGTGAGTTAGCTTCTGGGATTTTTATTAGTGTCCTCTCTCTAATAGTTCTTGATTCCACTTGGATATTGATGATCTCTTACTCATCCTTGGTCAAAATTAGAGAGGCAAGTGTTAGAGGGGAAGTTTATGGAAGATTCTATGATCTTCCACCTTGCAAACTGTCCCTGCCATTTGTTCATTCTCGCCCATCGCACCATATAGAGGGGCCATCTAGTATGCATCACACCCTTTACACTAGGAAGGTGATATGCATCGTACCCTCTGCACTGGGCATTCAGTATGGTCTAGTTTTGACCATTTTTGAGCAGTTTTCTATGGAGAACTTCTAGGAGATGATATAATTAGTTGACCTTGTTCCTTTAGGTAGTGAAGCAACACTTTTAGGGACTTAGGAGCCCTCAGTTTATGGACATGTATGATTGGGATTGTAGTGCCCAAAAATTTCTATAACAGACGACCTCTGTCTAGCCATCAATTTAGGTATGGAAAGCTATGGACTTAGTGAGCTTGGTGTCCAGCATCAACTAGAGATTGGACCAAAATGTATTGAGGGACCTGTTGTCCTAATCTAAGATGATAGACTATGGGATCCCAAAGTGTACCCACACTCGTTCAAAGAAGAGTTTAGCAGTGGCTTCTGCTATGATACTCTTCTTGTAGGCTGCCATAATGGACATCTTCAAGAATCAGTTGATGACCATAAAAACACAGTCGTTGCCATGCTTAGTAGAAGGAATGTCTAACATGTGATCCATGGAAATGGATTTCCATGGGCGACTAGAGGTAGGAAGCAGAGTATAGAGACTTTGCTTCTTGATGGTTAGTTTGGCGATGACACAGACAACTTAGGATCTGATGTAGTACTTGACATCATGTTGAATATTCAACGAATATAAATACTTTTTCAGTATTACCACTATTTTCTCAACCCCAAAATGCCCAGTGACCCGACTGTAGTTTGCATCCCAAATCATCTTCACACGCTTGCTTGAAGGAACACAAAGGTTTCTCATATGGCATAATAGAGCATGTTGGAGGTGAAAACCCATAACTTGCTGACCCCCCAAGAGCATATGATATGTGTGGCCAAATTCTAGGTTACTTTTGTAGAGAAGTGGTTAATCAGAAGTCTCGTGCCCACAAGAGTTGAGCACAGTAGTTAATGCCATGATCGGTGATCGGCTGAGGCAATCCACAAAATTATTTGTGCTAACCCTCTTGTACTTGATTTCAAATGGAACTAATGCAAGTATGTGGACCACTTCTGATTGCAACCATTCTACAACTTCCCTTGTGTATTTATGAATTTTAGTGGTTAGTGGTCTATTTGGATGATTGTTTCCTTCCCCAAAATGTAATTCTTCCATTGTTGGTAGGCCTGCATAATGGAATACATCTCTTTATCACAAGTTGGATAATTCCAGATTGTTTCTGAAAGTGTCTCAATTTGATATGCCACTAGATGCCCTTCTTGAGTAAGGATTGCCCCAATAGCATAGTCAGAGGCATCTGTATCAATCTCAAATGGTTGTTGCAAGTCTGGTAATGTGAGCTCCAGTGCATAACAGAGGCGATGTTTCAACTATGTGAATGCCTTCGATTAAGAATCATACCAAAATAGTTTTTCTTTTACTCCTCCTTTTGTGACTACTCAAGGGCCAAGTGATATAAGAGAACCCCAACATGAACCTAAGGTAGAAATTGGAAAGACCCAGAAAGTTATGGAGCTCTGTCAGAGTGGTTGGGGCTGGCCAATCCCGAATGACTTGGATATTGGATAGATCCACATGAACCCCATGTTCATCAATAATGTATCCTACATACTGAACCTGGTCATGCCAAAAGTACATTTCTCCAAATTGACACACAATTTGTGTTGTCGCAGTGTTTGGAGAACCTATCAGTTGTGGTGGAGGTGCTCTTCCCAACTTTGGTTGAGGATTAGTATGTGATCCAAGTATACCACTACAAATGAGTTGGTGAATGGAAATAAGCTATCATCCATGAGCCTCATGAAAGTTGCAGGAGCATTCGTCAACCCAAAATGCATAACCAACCATTTGAAAGGGCCCTCCTTGGTTTTGAATGTGTTCTTCCACACATCGAAGGGTTTGATTGGTACCTGGTGATATCCAAACTTCAAGTTGATCTTGCTGAAATATTTTCTCCCTTGAGTTGGTCCACATGGTCATCAATATGTGGGATCGGGTACTTATTCCAGACAATGGTCTTGTTTAGTGTCCGATAGTCAACACAGAGTCTCTAGGTCCCATCCTTCTTCTATACCAACATGACCAGGCTCCCACAGGGTGATGAACTCGCTCGAGTGTGACCCTTTTGCAGTAGCTCCTGAATTTTCCTCTTGATTCCATTGTTCTCCAAAATGGAGCGTTGATAAATTCGTCCATTGGGTAGTGGCACACCTGAGGTCAAATCAATGGATTGCTTGACCTCACAGTGTAGAGGCACCCCTGCGAGGGAGGTGCAGATGCCCTCATACTCCTCCATGACCTTGTCCATATGTTGATGTTGTGTGGAGGGGCCTTGTCTGGAGGTCATGGCCATTGTCTTCTTCTTCTCTTGAGGGAATATCATTAGGAAAACAAATTTCCCAATTTTTGAAATTAGGTTATTGCATTGTTTTGTAGTAACCAGAGAGATAGTGGTAGGTGGGGCTACCTCTGGTATGCTATACAAATTATTTCCTAATGTAACAATAATAGCGCAAGGCCTTGACTCATACACATCATTTCACTTCCACAAGTATGGTTGGCCTAATAATACATCACAAACATCAAGGGGAACAAAATCACATAATACCTCATCTGTGAAGGGCTTGATGCTCTATGGAAGGAAGCATCGTTGGCTCACACACAAATCTCCTCCTTGGTGAAGCCACCAGATGGTGTACGGTTATGGGTGTGCTATGATCGGTAAGACTAGCCGCTTCACGACCTTTGCTACAATTAGGTTCTTTTATCTCCCATTATCGACAATGAATTTTAGCGAGGAACCCTTCACCCACATCTGGGAGTGGAAGAGATGCTCCTCCTCTTTTGAATCTTTGGGTTCCTCCTTCTGGATATTTGTGGTGGCAACGGTGGCATTAGGCTCTGCATCAATAATCAAATTCCCTTTTTCATTCCCCTTGTTGGGTTCTGACTCAGAGTCAGAACATGCATCTGATTTTGAAGCCTTCAGCTCGGCCACTAGTGATTGATTGGCCCAACACTCGCTTGTGTTGTGGGTGGAGATCTTATGTAACTCACACGACTTTCCCATGTCCTTCTTCGTCTTTGCAATGTTTTCCCTTTCTTTTGGCCTTGGCAGGTTGTCAAGCGTCATCTTGCCTTGGCTTTGACCTTTGTTTTGTGGTTTGGGGGCACCTTTCCCTTGCTTTAGATTCATAGATCCAAAGTCTAACTTCTTATGTTTAAACTCCTGCTTAATCTTGATGGCGTCTTGGTATGCCTTGCTAAGCGAGGAGATGTTGAGTAACTCCATCTCATCCTAGATGTATTTATGTAGGGAGCTACGGTACTTGAGTACAAAATGTTTCTCAAAATTCTTGATGCCCAACTTCATGTGCAAGGTATGAAAGAAATTGGTAAAATTTGGCACATCTTTGTCCCTTCCATACTGTAGCATGGTCCACTTTATGTATTTTTCCTCATAGCTCCTGACAGGTTAGTACTACTCCTTGATGACATCCTAGAATGAATTCAAAGTGGGAGCGGCTAAAAATAGTAATCTTTCTCGGCTAGAAAAATCATGAACAAAAAAATATCCTTCTAACAGATTCCACCATTTATCTACAATGTCTGCATCTATTTGGCCCTCAAATATGGGAATGTTAATGTTTACTTGTACCTTAAAAGGTGTGGAGCCTCCAAAGTGGTTGTTGGATGTGGTTGTGCCACTGGTGGGCAACCGTTGAAGGATCTAGGAAAAGTTATCCATCATCGCGTTCCTTTGTTTTGTGAGGGCCTCCTCGAGCAATATTTTCATAGGATCTCCTACTCCCTCATCTTTATTTTCTTCCTCCATGGCAGGCCATAAGGATTTACAAGGCTGATCTTGCAAAGGTTTGACTAGTTCGAGACCTAACTCCTTATTTCATGACCTCGTTAGGGACATGCAAATAAAAAAAGAGAAAGGGCAGACCCATCTCATACCACTGATCCGAATTTAAACATGAACATAACAAATTATAGATATAACCATCAATACAGATATGCAAAAGAATTAAAACTTGCTTTGATTAATATCAAATAATGAAATATGCTTACAAACAGTATGGAAATGAGACTAGCTTGGCAATGGTAGCTTATCTCTGATAAGAGATGTGGTGGCTACATGCGTTTGAACTACATTACAATGAGGCTCAAGGGAATTTTTATTATATAACAATAAGAGAAAACCCTAAACAACCAAGACCCTAACCGAAGGAGATGTAACACCAAGATTTTATGGGCCCCGTTGGGGTTAGTTGGGCAGCCAACTTCGCGAGGTCATGACTTGGCCATATTATCTCTATTTGATGCTCATGATACCCAATTGGAAAGATCTCTCTTAGGACTACGATGGAAAAAATGACAAAACATCATTTAGGGCCTCAAAACGGCTCTGGAAGTTTAGGACCCGAAAAACTGCTAAAAATAGTAAACTGTGATACAATTAACGAAACTAAAAAATGAAAGAAACAATAGTGGTGGTCCAAGTATAATTGGCGAGTGACCACCAATATCCACTTGGATCATGACCTCACTACAGGAAGCACCACACTATTAGACCTCCCACTAGTTCCTCCAACAGTTGGAACTAGTTTAGTTGAATTTAACTCAGTTAAATTGAATTAATTAACTACAACTCAAAATAAACTCAGCCAGGGCTCCTATAAAGTAGGAGACGCTCTATATGACTCAATTTCTATCCTCAACTTGAATTAACTAATCCAACTAACTCAAATTAACTTAGTTAACTAATACATGATGTCATGAGAAGTGGAATTAAAATTTTATTCCCAATTTAGTTCAAGGATAAAATTAAATTAGGATTTTCTGGTTGAATTTTCAACATTGGCATCATTTACATACTTCTTAGGAAAGGATATGTGGAATACATCATGTGTTTCACCATGAAAGGTAGGAAAGTATGTGTTTTCTAGCCTCACTCTCTCCAAAATATCAAAGGTTTCATAATATTGTGATGTTAGCTTGGCACATGACCCAACTATTAATCAAGTTCTCTCGAGAATGATTAAAAGATACACATGCCCCTACTTTAAACCCATTATGAATTCTTCCATAATATAAAGAAATATTCTTCCAATATTGAGCCACTTTCAATTTCTATTTTATTATTTTCACCTCTTGTTTCATTTCCTTCAACATATAAGGCCTGAGTGTGATTTTGTCCACTAGGTTTCGAAACTGATAGGAGTTATGCATTTTACATCATAGGGTGTTTGAAAAGGAGTCATCTCTAAGGATATTTGATAACCATTCTTGTAAACAAACTCCACCAAAGGTATATAATATTTACACCTCTTTCAATGGTGCATAACATACATTGTCAACTTGTCCTCCAACACCTAATTTATCCTTTCTATCTTCACATATATTTGGGGATGGTAGGCAATACTGAACAATAGTTTTTCCCTAATACATATAATTAAATACTTCTGAAATTTTAGCTAAATTTGCATCTCATACAATAAAGTATTCTTGGTTATGCCATGCAACTTCAAAATTTATTTCACAAATACCTGGGCAATGCCAATTCTCTTCTCATTAGGGGAATTTTGAGGTCTAAAATGGGCCTCCTAAGGAAATTATAAAATAATAGTGGAAATAACAAAATAAGATTAGATGACATCATCAAATCTTAGAGGGAAGAAAGAAAACACTAGTTTTTCAACTTATCTCCCTCTGGATTTACTCAAATTTTAAGTGGAAACACTCGTTGGATGCATAATTTGATTACTCATCCAACAATTACCCATGTTGCATACTTTCAATGGACCTTGCTACATGAAAAATGTGATTGCAATCACGGTTTTTCATGTATTTCTCATTTTTCATGTAGCACGGTCCATCGAAAGTATGGAACATGGGTACTTTTTGGATAAGGAATTAAATTTTGCATCCAACAAGTACTCCCACTCAAAATTTGTGTAAAACCTTAGGGAGAAAGTTGAAAATATGAGTTGAAAAAGTAGTTTTATTATTTTTATTTTTTTACTCCAAAAATGGTGAATCATCCCCCATGGTTTACATAATCATATTGAATCCTATTGGTTCTTATAAAGTTTGTTTTGGTTGTACATTTTTCTTAGGAGGCCCATTTTAGACCTCAAAAATCCCCTAATGAGGTGGATTTAACATAAATGAAGTGTGTTATTCTTGCTCAAATTTTCTACCACCACCATGATTACATCATATTGTTTTAGGGTTTCTTTATAACCTATTGATGAAGTCCATAGAGATGGCATCCCACTTCCACTCTTGGATTAGTATTAGTTGTAATAATATTGGCGGGTAATTTTGTTCCACCTTAAAATGCTATAATTCTAGAAATTGGGATATATATTTAGCATTTTCCCCCTTCATTTCTAGCTAATAAAAAAAATTCGTAGCAATTGGAATAATATTTTAGTAGCATGGTTGACTTACATAAGGTTGTTCATGAACATCATACATTATGAGTTTCTTTAGGTAGCTTATACTAGGTATGTACACTCTTCCCTTGTACATTAAGAAATATTCCCTTTTTAAGATGATAATTCCTTTCCATTGGACCCTTAGGCTTTTGCTTAAGCCATTTACTCACATTTTGAAAGTTCTCATCACCTTGTGACAGTTCTTTAATTCTTCTTTTTAAATATGCCTCACATGTGCTAATGGCTAACATCTGTAATGTTTGCATGATCTTGCTTAGTGAATCTATCACTCTATTTTTTTTGCCTTTTATGTGCTTGATTTGAAAATCATATTCATTAATTAGAGCTATTAATATCACTTTTATAGCATTCAATTTGGTACAATCAAACAAGTATTTTCTCTTGTTGTGATCTACCATCAGGGTGAATTTTATTCTAAGCAGATAATGTGTCCACATTTTTGTTGGTGTGGGATGACTTCCATCTTCAAATAATGTGTTACATAATTTTTCTCATGCTCATTTATCCTTTTGGATTCATAGAATATTACATGCCCATATTGCATGAGGACCCCACTAAGCCCTTCCTTGCAAGCATCTATCCATACAAAGAAATATTTATCTGAGTCTACAATATTTAGTACAGGGGAATTTCTTAAAAGATTCATTAGTATTTTAAAGTATACTACACACACTAATGTCCAATTAACCCTGAATCGATTGTTTTGTAGTTTTTTAATTAGGTGCCCAATTTTAAAAAATACTTTTATAAATATTTGGTGTTAAAAAATACTTGTATAAATATTTGGTAGTATCCTGCTAGTCCCATAAGAAACCTCATTTATGGAACATTTCAAGGAGTAGGCCACTCCATTTTCACCTTTCTCTCCTCAAGATTAATTTCCACTCCTCATTTTGAGATAACATGGCCCAAATAGTGGACTCATGCTTTACAAAAATCACACTTGTTGAGTTTAGCATATAACTAGTGATCCCATAGCACTTATAGCTTGATATTGAGTTTCTTTTCATGTTCTTCCTTGGAATTTGAGTATACTAAAGTATCAACATTGAAAACCATCACAATTTAGTCCAAGAACCTACTAAGAATGTTTTTTCACGAGGCGTAGGTGGCTAGTGCATTTTTTAATCCAAATGGTACCACCATGAACTCATAATTCCCATATTAGATTTTGAAAACATTCTTATGGATATATTCTTTCTTTATGTGTACTTGGTGATACCCCTAAGTCATATTTTTTTTAGATTACTTCAGTTCCCTTCAGCTTATAAAAAAGATGTCAATCTTGTAAAATGGGTATTTCTTTTAATGGTCATCTTAGTTTAGTTTCCTGTAATTGATATATATCCTAATGTACCATCCTTCTTCTTCACAAATAGCATGATAATTCCCCAAACATGTTGGGTCTAATGTACTTTCTATCCAACATTTCCTTCAACTAGATCTTTAGCTCTACTAATTTTGGCATGCTTGTGATATCCCTTGGCTAGATATTTTTTTTAAATGTGCATATGTATGCTTGTGGCTAAAGCATGTTAGCTTGAAAAATAATTGGAAATTTTAATTATAGGTAATGTTTATTGATGATAAATGCTTGTAAATTTGTAATTCTAGGGTTTTATTGTTGTAAATAAACAAAATATGGAAAATTAATTGTTGAGTACAAATGGCTCAAAGAGATGAAGATGCAAATTATTGTGGAATATTTATTACCCATCCATAGTTCCTAGCCATCTAATTTGGATGATTAGATTTATTTGAGGAATTATGGCATTGGCTAATTAATTGTTTCCTATAAGAAAGGGAGTTGTCCTCAAGAGTGGAAAACAAGAGCTCATCAATGAGCTGATAACCACCTGCCACTTGTAAGTGAGATGGAGGAAGTTATTAAAAAAGTGTTATCTGAGTTTGGATAAAAATCATCTTTCTACTTGTTTTTTATCTCATTTTGAGACCAGAGGAGACTGAAGAGAAGCAAGTAGAAGAAGACAAAATAAAAAATTGTAGGCCTAGTATGATTATGGGGACATTGGTTGTTTGTAGTGTCAAGATTAGGAGGAGCCAAGTAATTCACTATTAAGCTTCCATAAAAAATAAAGTTGTTTCAAGTCAACATATCTAACTACAATATTTACTTGTTTGTCAAAAGAGAGGAATTGTTTATGTGTTATTTCTGTCTTTTAAGTAGAGAAAAAGCAAAAGAAAATTTGATATTATATTTGAATTTTTTGATTCAATTGTTATTATATATAATATTTAGGTAATATATTTTGACGGAAGAAAAGAGATATGGTTTATGTTTCATTAAAAATATGTCTATAGTAAACTGCAGGAAAATACTTTGTGATGTGGAGTTATAATTTGTAGAGGTGAATCTTATACGTGATGATAGCTAGAAATAGAGTTGATAAAATAGAAAGGAGGTTATGGAATGAAAACATGAGTATGGATATATAAATATGTCTAAATACTAGACTATGTATAGCCTTATATGGAAATTTGTTAGGCCCCTATACTACTAGTGTAACCCCTTATTATTATTAGTACAATCCCCATATTATATTGATGTACCCATGTAGTGCCCATATTGTTACTATTGTGCCCCATAGAAGCCCACTATTGTTATTATTGTGCCCTTACATTATTATTGTTATGTCAGCTCTGATTATATAATGACCCCTTAGACTCCTATATATAGAAAGGAGGTCTTTTCATTTGTATCCAAGAATTGTTCATTTATGTAATATAAAGGAGGTTTCCCCCTCGAAGAGGCTGAATTATAAGGCGTTGATCTATCTTTTCTATCTTTTCTTGAGTTGGTTTCATAACATTTGGTATCGGAGCTTTGGATTCTAGGATTTCGCTGCTCCAAACAGGCCAATGTGGCATTTTCACTATAACTTTTTTTATGCGACGTTTCAGAAGTTGCAAAAAAACCCATTTGAGAAGACCGCGCGCTAAATCTCAGGTCCAAATTTCAGAACTTTTTGCACTATATTTGTGGAGATATGATCTGAGGAATTTGATCTTTTTGCAAACTCCTGAATTACATTCCAAACAGGTGACTTGGGGAAAATCGTCATAACTTGCTCTCTTAGCATCAGATTGAAATTTCACAAAATGATATAGAAAGAGGACGGACGGTAGTTTCTTCTAGATATTTTTCAGAGCCAAAGGTCCAAATAGTGACACGTGGCACTTCATACAATTTTTCTCTTCTGGAAAGGTATATAATCAGGTCACTGTGGGAGATTTGGCATAACTCTTCATTGGAGAATCCAATTGGGGTGAGACTGGTGGCATTGGAAAGAGGACACAGAGGGCTACCACAGGTCACAATTTAGAACTGGATGTTCTGAAAGTACATAGATACATTAGAGGCAATATCGAGCTCCTACAAAGAAGAAAAGGTGTGTAGATTCTTTTAAATTTTTGCTTAAGATTGGTTTGAAAATTTATTTTGAAGGAATTCAAAGGGCTAGTAGAGCATTATTATCGGTAACTGATGCCCCGCAGAAAGATAATGCAAACACCTAGTAAGGAACCTGAAAGCTCTAGCATGACTCATGAATAAGAGGAATAAATGCTACAGGATATATCAAAATTACAAGACCAAGTGCAAAAAATGTCAGCCTCACAAAAGCTAATAGAGGCTAAGATAAATGGCATGGAATCTAAGATAAAGTGCGTGGAAGCTAAGATGGATGATTGGAGGACAGATTTGAAGACAGACATGGACGATTTGAAGACATATTTGAAGACGGACATGGACGAATTGAAGATAAATATGAATAAGTTGCTATATGAAATGGTCACTAAGGGTGAAAGGGTAGTAAAGGAAACTCATGATGAGAACAAAATAAATGTTAATCATGATTCCATAGACTATAATTTGGATCGAAGACCCACCATATTCCAAAAATCGATATGAGGAAGTTTGATGGCAAGGATCCCGCAACATGGATGTTACAGATGGAGAAATTTTTCGATCTCAATAATGTGCAAAAAACACAAAAGGTACGTATGGAAACTTTATATTTGGAACCAAATCAGTTTGTATGGTATCAATGGCTTTTCTCTCGTAAAAAATTTATCACTTGGGAAATTTTTACAGAAGAATTGATAGCACATTGTGAGGATACAAAAAGCAACACTTTTTTTAGCCAGTTGATAAGTCTCAAACAAAAGGGTTCAATAATGGAGCACATTGAGGAGTTTCAAAAATTGAACATAAGGGTAAAAGATATTCCAGAGTAGCATAGGATTGATGTGTTCATAGGGTCTTTAAAGGATAATATCCAACATGACGTTCGGCTTTGGGAACCTGATTCATTAGAGAAGGCATTCAAGTTAGCAAGAAAAATGGAAAGCAAAATTATGGCAACCAGGAAGCATACCACTCACATCTATAAAGACCGAAGTGTTGTTGCCACTAGTCTTCCACAACCTATAAGGTTGACACCACAACAATTGGAAGAAAAAAGAGCAAAAGGGCTTTGTTACAATTGTGATAGCAAATACGCTAAAGGTCATATGTGTGCTAAGAAGAAATTATTCTACATAGATTGTGAAGAGGAGGAAGAAAAGGAGCAAGAAAGGTCAAAAGAAGAGGATATAATCCAGGAACAAAGCCTAGATGAAGAACAAATGAATCCGACCATATCTTGTAATGAATTGGCACGAATTACCACTCCTCAAACCATCAAGATAGAAGGACAAATCAAGAAGAAAAAGGTAATAGTGTTGATTGATTCAGGAACTACCCACAATTTTATTCATTGCAAGGTAGCAAAAGAATTGAATTGCTTCTTATATCCAGCACCAGAGTGTCAAGTGAT
>APFE031296227.1:68623-79252 GCA_000404065.3 Pinus taeda | reverse complement strand
GACCTGCATGTTCTTAGTGTACTACAGGAGCACACTATCCCAAGTGGAGCCACCTGTTATCACTAAAAAAAAAAAAAACAAAAATATTTTAAATTCGGAACATCAATTTGATTGAAGAGGTTAGTGTTAGTTCGAGTTTAGTTCTCTTTTAAAACAAAGTTTTCTTCAGTGACCACTATACTCTGTTTCAACTCAGCAATGTTTGTAATATCTATCTCGTTAGGGTGGGAAATGTTTGCTTCAATTCCACGGCTTCCAATTACCTATGGCATTAAGTGCAACGATATTTATGCCTTCAATATCGGATATTATGTCATTGGCGCTGCGACAGCTGGAGTTGGATATTTAGTAGACTATTTGAGAGTTTACAGCTACAGATTTCTTTTCATGCAGTTCATAAAATGGTCTTTAATGGTTCTGAAAAGTCGTATTCTTCTATCATTATGGATCATCGTGATACCTGTTTCATCAGACTCTTGTTTCATCTTCTGGTGGTAGTCCCTTTGCAGGTTCCTGTGGATGAAAGTCCCGTGTTTCTTCTCTATCAGGATTGGGCTTTTGGGCTTATATTTCTCAAGATATGGACAAAATTGGTATTGCTGGGTCAAATGGGACCCCTTATAAATGACAGCTAGCGGATAAAGTTCAAGCGAGTCAAAGCACTTAGGTTTTATTGTTTACGTGGATTATGGGTGTTTCGCCAAATTTAGTCACCAATACTCGTAAAGCTTTTGACAGCGCTCTGTATGCCATATGTCTTTGCTTGTAGTTTGTTCCCTCTCTCACTTTGCGGGGTTCCTTTCATCTGAACGCCGAAACTCTGAGATCTTCTCCTCGTTGCGTTGCTTACCCTCCTCGCATGCTGAGAAATTCCTTGTGATCTACAGTTCCCTGGACGTGCTCTGAAGTGGTGCTGTTTGCAAAAAAATCAAAGTAATCCTCAAATGCTACAATTATGGGAACCCTGGTCTCCGAGGAAAATGATTTTGTTGTACCCAACGATCAATTCAGCCAACAGGCCTTGGTTTCTTCTCTCCAACGATATCTTGATATGTACAAAAGGTCTATCTAGAACCCAACTGGTTTTTGGGCTGATATTGCATCTCAGTTTTATTGAGAAGTGGAATGGGCGTAAAAGTTGACCTTGAAAATTTTAATGTGCGCAAGGGAAAAATAAATATTGAGTGGTCAAGGGTGGAATTACAAATATATGCTCCAATGTTATAGACAGATATGTTGAGGCTGAAAAAGGTAATAAGATTGCTGTTTATTGGGAAGGGAATGATCCTGATTCTGATGGATGCTTAACATATAATGAACTGCTCATGAAGGTTTGCCAGCTTTCGAACTATTTGAAGGATATTGGTGTCAAGAAAGGAGATGCAGTGGCAATTTATTTGCCTATGTTAGCAGAACTGCCGATAGCAATGTTTGCTTGTGCTCGTATCGGTGCTGTTCATTCGGTTGTATTTGCTGGATTTTTAGCAGAGAGTTGCAGTCTGGATGTGGCCATCATGGTCATACTCAAAAACCGCCCTTAAACGTTTCAGTTGGTGATACATTATTATTGATGAAGTGCATCTAATAAAGAATGAAATTCACTTCTTGCAAAGACTATGAGAATCTACAACACCAACTACAAGCTTCTTATAACCGGCACACCTCTTCAAAATAATTTTCACGAACTCTGGTTTCTTCTCAAATTCTTACTTCCAGAAATTTTTATGATCCTTGTGGGTGCAGGTCTAGCAGGCTCTGTTGTTCTGAAGAATGGTCGATTGTCTGATATTATTTCAGAAATTCAATCAATGATAACATGATTGGATAAAGGAGGAGAATCATTAAATGGCAACTTTGACAATACTGTTGTGCTTGAAGCTCAGGTGCGATACTTGGCAAAAGAGATTAGGCAATTGGGCGCATCAAGACCAATAACCATTATGAATGGGAATTCCGGTAATCTAGCATCTTTTGCAGTGCCAGCTACTGCATTGGGAATATTAGGTTATGGTTACATGTGGTGATAATATTTTCCAGGAAAATCTCCAACAAAGTGTTCCACACTTGTATACGTAGAAGCAAAAATTATGAAGGGCCTGTGGTACATTGCAGACACAATCTAGTTATGCTGAAACTTTTGATGACTGGTTCCAAATATCAGTTGACAATGACCAACAAGAAGTGGTTCAACAACTTCATAAGGTTCTTCGGCCATTTCTTCTATGGAGACTGAAGTCAGATTTGAAAAGGGTCTGCCTCCTAAAAAGGAAACCATATTGAAAGTTGGAATGTCACAAATGCAAAAGCAATTTTGCTGGGCATTGCTTCAAAAAGACTTGGAGGTTGTGAATGCTGGAGGAAAGTGTAAGCGCCTTTTGAATATAGCCATGCAATTAAGGAAGTGCTGCAACCATCCATATCTCTTTCAGGGTGCTGAGCCAGGTCCACCATACGCCACTAGAGATCATCTAATCACTAATGCGAGCAAAATGGTTCTTTTGAATAAGTTGCTTCCAAAACTGAAGGACTGTGATTCCAAAGTTCTTATTTTTTCACAGATGACAAGACTGTTAGACATTCTGGGGGATTATCGTATGTTCAATGGATATCAGTATTGTCAAATTGATGGGAATACTTCAACAGAGGCATCACCAGCAGAATTGCACCGCGATATTCTTGGTTCTAGACTGAACAAACCTGTTGTAAGTAATTTTGAATTCATGCAGTTGAACATAGAACACGAAGATGCAGATTTGAGAAGAATTCAAAGGTCCACAGCTGCTACTTCCGCTTGCCTTCAAGATGCTATTCAAAAGCTCAAGTCTCAGATGCCACCTATTAAAATTGCCTCTGTTATTAGAACTCTGTTCACTATTCTAAGGAATGTCACGGATCATCTAAAGGAAACCAAATCCAGTTGCTTGCGCAAGGCTAATCCTATGTTTCAATTATCCATTCCAAAGTATCAAGTTGTTTTACAAAAGAAAAGTCGTTGTTCTTGTGTGTACTGGGGTATAATTGCTATCATGAAAGCTCACATAGTACACTCAAAACATGATGCAAACCTTTTTACATTAGACAAACAGTTGAATCAAGAAACTATTGCCTTGGATTGGACAAAGTCGAGGAGGCAGACATTAAGTGGGTTAAGGCATAAAGCTGATATGGATGAGCTCTTTCCTTCCCACCAAACTTACAGCATTAACAGGCTCGGAGGGAATCCTTTACATTCTGTGGTAGATGCTCATGTTTCTGTAGCAGATGCAACAATAAGACACCTTGAAAATTCACCTCCTTGTCATATTGCATAATTTGAAGATTCGACTAAACCAGCCGAAGAAATTAGCTTGAAGAAATCCCACTTGAATTTTGGAAGGTCTTGAAATAGTTGGAAGAATGTTTTATCAGCAAACTGGTCAAATAGAAAAGTTTTGGGTTGAAACTGTGATTTTTGAAACAACTCAGTAGTTTCGTAGCGCGCTACGAAACTGCTGAAACTAAACAAGTCCAATTTAAATCAACCGGTTTTGAATATTAGTAGGAATGTTTCAAAGGTGAACGTCTACAAAGTATGCACGACATCAGTTGAAGCTATTAAGATTCAACCAAGTCAAGATAGGTGGAAAAGTATGGATTTTGGTCCAACTTTTAAAATTTTTGTCATAAAATGAACACCTTTACCATGGTTCAAAATATGTAAAGACATCTTAAAAGAGTTTCGATTTTGAATATAAAGGAGGTGGACAACACATCAAAAATGTGGCCATCTGTCACATTTTGGAAAACTAAAGATCAAGGACCCGCTTCTGTGGATTCGAAAGTTATAAAGTCCGATGAGCAAGGGTAGTTTTCTATATTTCTGAACAGTGGAGAGGATACAACATTCAAGAGTAGCGTGGAGCATTGAACACTCATCTCAGCCAAACTGAAAGAGAACCAGATGTCAAAGAAAGAGGATTATCTTAATCAAAGCCACGATTCATGTAATATGGAGTTAGTGTTTAATTTGATTTAGATCTCTAAAAAACTCCAGTCAACACTTTGTTATATTTATTAAGTAGTTAGAGTTTAAGAGTTGTCAGTAATAGAAGTAGTTTTCGAATTCCCCTCATGTGAGGAGGAATCTCGATCAGTTAGAATAAGAGCTCTATATATAACTGAAACAGCAATGTAATCAGGGTTGGAAAATTTTATGAAAAGGCTTGTATTTGGCTTATGTAAGACTCAGTTTCAGTAATACATGTTTGGATTTACTTCTCAGGATTCACAAGGGATTTGTTATGTTCAGAATATATGATGTTGTCCTTTTCCTAAATTATTGCAGTGTTATGGATGTATAATCACTCAGAATTCACTGAATGTGCTCTGACTTCCTGTATACATTTATAAACTGTGGTCCTATATGAGTTTATGTTCTGAATGTTTAAATGCTGAATGCCTTGACTTCCATGTAAGGTTGAGTTCATTGTTATATTGAGGTGTTGTTGACTCCATAAGCCCAATGGATAGCTGTTAAATGTGTTTCCACCATTCATATTTTTCAGAGTTGTTCTATAAGAGTTAGCCATCTTATCTTTAATCAAAATCATTAATCCATTTAGAGAGAGCCCTCTCAGGTTGAGGAGGCTAAGCCTCTGCCTAAAGTAGGTTTGAAATAGTTACTTGAAGTCTTCTTGGTCTGTAGCCTTCCAGGGTCTGATTTTGAGATAACACGACCATTTAAAAACAAAAAGATTGTCGGACCCTTGTCATTTTCAGTTCGTTAACGGTCACGAAGCGACGTGGTTTTGATCACTTTTTTACTTTTTTTTTTCTTCAGATCGGAATCACTACTTATGAAAAGTACTCCTCGGTCGTAATGAACAGGCGGTTCTTTCGAGCATTGTTTTATACTTTTTTGGGCTCAAGAGACACAACTTTACGAAAAAGGACACGCCTAGAGTTTACTTTTCCGCTGTCTTTTCAAACTCTCTAAACATGAAAAGACCCCGAGTTTTTCCTTTGTCAGACTCGTTAAAAATCAATGACATCGGATTCCGTCGCGATGATGCCTCCCAAGCATATGTTATCCCCATCAAGCTTGTCATCCAAAAATAACCGGGGTACTCGCCAGAAATGGTGAGGGAATAAAGGAACCACAATTATCGTCGTGTTGGCAGTATGTCGCTCTTGAACATGGCACTTGTCTACATTCGTGTCTGGGTGGGGACATCTCATCTTGTTTTTACACTTGCCTCCGTGGGTTTGGGTTATCCTATTTGACCTCTCATCTGCTCGTTGTCTTGTCACCATGACCCCTGATCATTTGATGTCGAATACTGCCAAATCCACTGTCGTGCCGCCAGTATGTTCAAGAGAAGTTGACCTTTGTAGAATACTCAACCTCCCTCTGATACCTCACACAAAACTTCTTATCCTTCTCTGTCTGGTGTCGATGATGTGGGAAAGATTATGGCCCACCTTCGATCAAGGTCACTTCCTGTCGACTTCAGCTCATTATCTAGGAAGTTGACTTAGAGACTCCCTTCAGGTGCCTTGGAGCCTGCATGCCTCAATGGCAGGTTCTTCGTGTTCAACGTGAGGTTTTCATCATTGGCCTCTGATCGAATGATTCTACGGGTGTTCGCCACCGGCTTACTGATTCACATGCCGTAGATTTTACCTATAGTACCTTGAGGACCATTGTCATTATTGGTGGTACCTCTCGCGTTTGTTAACCGTTTTCATCATTGACTGGTAATCAGACGATGTTCTTGGATGTTCGACTTCGACTCCCATATTCGCATGCTTGAACTTGTACTTTGTTCGGGTCGAGATGGAGCCCAAGACCCTGGATTTTGTTTGTTGAGATCCAGGTTGCGATTTTGTGGCTTATTATGATCATTACATGACTCATTTACTGGATGGCTGTGACCATGCCTGAGTCTATTCATCGATCCTCGCTGGATGGCTACGTCCATACCTTGGATCCAGATTTTTATGTACTCCGCTATGGATGGCTGCGCCCATACCACATACATCATGTACTTGAGATATCAGTTGTACTTCTTCATGCAGGTTCTCTGGCGGCCGTGTTTTCAGTTGACCATGTTCTTGTAAAGCATTTCACCCCTCTTTTTCTCAGGCCTCACAGTTTAGGGGGCATCTGTTACACAGTAATTTGTCACCGTCCCTGTTACCCCTTCTCCCGCACATTGGAGGACTTATTCCGGGACCTGTGAGAAGTGACATAACTTGAAAACACTTGCATTGTATCCCCTTGAGTATGTACTTCATATGCCTTGAAGACACCTTCTGCAAAATACCCATAAATATAGCCCTTTTTCCATTGGCGCTGTTCCACAGTGTATCACTCGCACCAATGGGGGAAATCCTCCAAACAGGGTGCGCCAGCTGGCGCTCTGTATCAGAGTTGCACTAGCGCCAACCCAGTTGGGTAAAATTTTTAACAAACCAACTTCTGAAGGTTCCTTCTAACCTATTCATGAACTGATTCCAGTTTGAGTTAGTTCAGTTTGGCTTCAAATCTCCATGGAAAGGAAGTAGTTCTCCACCTCTCATGGAAGCTTCCTAATGATAAGGACAATCCCATGAATCTTGTGGATGATATTATCTCCTTCTCCTCCCTTTATATAAGCTTGTTCTTTCACCTTTGACAAGCTAGTTAGTAATTCTACTCTTCAAGCTCCAAATTCTAAGTCCCAAAGTCTGAGAATTGCTAAGCTTATGCTACAAGAGGCCTTGTTCATCCCTATAAGGCTATATCTTTAATGAGGAGATCTTTGTCCAAGTAACCAAGGAGAGAGAGGCTTGTTCCCCATTCCCAACAAGCTTTGCAAGGCATGTGTTGTTGATCACTCAGCCAAAGGAGGATTTGACGTCAGAACTTGTTTGTATTCTTCTTTGTTTATCAATAATAATAGACGACTATCATTACAGTTCCACTCTTATTATCTTTATCATGACGTTTGAGTTATATCCTTTTTGACTAATATATAGTTGCATTTCTTGGATTTTATGCTTGTATTTGTGTTGTTCTTTTCATGTGCAGGTGTCTGTTCACGAGGATTGTGGGGATTGTGACCAGCTGGAGCAAAAGAACGGGAGCGACGACTCTTCTACAAATACTAGCGTTGGATTCGAGGTAGGCCCTCATCATCATTCTTTACTTTGCAATTAGGAACCTGCGTGTTAGCGTTGTTTGGTTGTTGCTAGACCCCATTTAGGCTAGTGGGATCACCTCTGTCCGCAGAGGGGATTTACCTACACAACAAGTCTGACAACTCCAAAGGAGAATGAATCCAATTCTCAAAGATATAGTAAAAGAAGAACTGCAAAAGCTGTAGGATGCAGGATTCATTTATACTATCTCAGATAGTGAGTGGATTTCTCCTTTAGTGTTGGTCCCAAATAAAAATGGGAAGTGGAGGATTTGTGTCGATTACAGAGACTTAAACAAAGTAACAAAGAAGGACCATTTTCCTTTACCTTTCATTGATCAAGTGTTAGATGGCTTGGCGGGGAAGAAGTTTTTCTCTTTCCTAGACGGGTTCAGCGAGTACAATCAAATCTAAATCAGCCTAAAAGACCAGGATAAAACCAACTTCACTTGTCCTTGGGGTACTTTCGCCTATAGGGTTCTCCCTTTTAGCCTATGCAATTCCCCTGCTACTTTCGACAGAGCAGTCCTGAGTATCTTTGCCGAGCTAGTGCATGATGTAGTAGAAATTTATATGGATGATTTTACACCCTATGGGTGTGATTTCTAGGAGGCTCTATCCAACTTAGGTAAAGTGTTGAACAAATGCATTGAAATGAACATGTCCCTTAGTCTCGAAAAATGTGAGTTCTTGATGACTGCAGGGACTCTTCTAAGTCATTCAATATCCTAGAAAGGACTACAGGTGGATCCAAATAAGATAACCATCACCCAAAGGGTCCCACCTCCACAAAATAGAGAGGTGTCAGAATTTTTCTAGGTTTAGCTAGATACTATCAGAGATTCATAAAAGACTTCAGCAAGTTAGCCTCTCGTTTATTTGGGTTATTGGCAAAAGGCTCTGAATTTTTATGGTTAAAAAGTTGTCAAGAGGCCCTAGACACCCTGAAGGACAAGTTGACCACTGCACCTATTCTACGAGGCCCAAATTAGGCCCTTCCTTTCCATACACATGTTGATGCCTCTCACAGAGCCATAACAACTGCTCTAGGCTAGATAGATGACACGTTACCTTATGGCATTTACTTTATCAGTAAGAATATGTCAAAGGCTGAACTGAACTACACAATGATTGAAAAGGAGCTCCTAGCTGTTGTGCATTCATTGAACAAACTTAGGCATTACTGTACAGGTTACCAAACATTTGTACATACTGACCATGCTGTAATTAACTACTTGATGAATAAACCTGATGTGAATCCCTGGATTATTAGATGGTTACTTTTATTACAACAGTTTGATCTAACTATTATTGATAAGCCTGGAAAGGAGAATGTTGTTGCAGATTTTTTATCCAAATTAACTTTGCCTACAGGGGAGGAAGGAATGGTTGATGATGAGTTACCCGATGAACACTTATTCGCCATTTCAGTTCTCTCTGCATGGTTTTCTGACATAGCAAACTACTTGGTGTCAACACAGTTCCCACCGAATTCGTCCTCCAAAGAGAAAAGCAAGATTGTGAGGAAGAGCGCCCCATTCACTTGGATTGGGGGCAACCTCTTCAAACTAGGCCCAGATCAATTTCTGAGAAGATGTGTAAGGGAGGAGGAAGTCTTTGACATCCTTTCGACTTGTCATGATGGGCCTTATGGAGGTAAATTTGCAACCAAGAGGACATCATTAAGGGTGCTACAAGATGGTTATTGTTGGCCCACTCTTCACCAGGATGTGAGGAGGTATACTAGTCAGTGTGATCAATACCAAAGGATGGGAAAACGTACTTCAAGGAATGAAATGTCTCTGCAACCTCAAGTGACTTTCGAGCCATTTGACAAGTGGGGCATGGATTTCATTGGACCCATTGAACCTCCATCTAGGCAAAAGTAGTACATCATTGTGTGCACTGACTATTTAACCAAGTGGGATGAAACCAAGGCTATCAAGGCAGCAACAGAGGAGAAAGTGGCTGAGTTCTTAAGGGAAAATGTATTTTATAAGTTTGGGTACCCTAAAGAACTGATCACTGATCAAGTTTACATCTCACAGGATTGAAGATTTGTTAAGCCATCACGAGATCAAGCATAGAACATCCACTCCTTATCACCCACAAGCTAATGGGCAAGTGGAGGTGACCAACAGAGCACTGGAGGGCATTCTGACCAAAGTCATTAGCAACAATAGAAAGGACTGGGTAGATAGATTAGTTGAGGCCACTTGGGCCTACAATTTTACCTGGAAGACCACCATTGGATTCACTCCTTATGAGTTGGTCTATGGGAAGAAGGCCCTCCTGTCCATTTAATTTGAGTATAATATATTAAGAATGGCAGCACAACTAGATGTAGATTTCACTAGGGCACAACAAGAGAGATTGCTCCAACTGAATGGGTTAGATGAGTTTAGAATGCAGGCCCTCCTACACACAAAGGTGACTCAAGTTTAAAGGAAGATCTAGAATGACAAGAACATAAAGGAAAAACAATTTCAAGAAGGTGATTGGGATTTGTTGTATCTTGTTGGCTTGTTTGGGCCTAACCCAGGTTTGGAAGAGTTATTTAGCCAAACAAATCCTGCAGCTACTGGCCCTTTCGGCAACAACCCGCGGAGCGCGGACTAAGGTCTCACTCGTGGTAGTAGGGGAGGGTGATGGAACCAGGTTTCCGCACCTTAGGGATGTCTAGATGTGTACTGGAGGGTTCACGCACTGTTCTATAACTCCACGCTGCTTGACCATCGCGCTGATCCAGGGAAATTATAATTTTCTTATTCATGCGCTATTCTACTTGAAGGAAGCAGTTATGATTCAGAACTACTCAACAGGGTCTTTAAGCAAACCTTAAATCAACATAATTTATTCGTGCACAAAATGAACCCAGATTCGCATACATTCATCACATTTACATTAACTAGATATAGAAAGGTAAACCATAAAGATAGATGCGTGATATTACAGAATTACAAAAGCAAACATTTCTTTATTATTATTCTTCACCAATACATCCAGATCTACCCTGCGCACTTCGCTGCAGGGGTTCGCGCACACAGCTGTAGACTTCCTAGGCCTCTGCGTACACAGCTGTAGAGCCTCTACCTCCTACCTAAACCCCAAGTCGGACTTACAAATGCTTTCGATCTTTCTACTTCAAGTACCCATTACATTTCATGCCAAAAAGAACTACTTTTCCCTCATAGAGCCGCGCTCTATTCATACCCTTTCCTGGCCCGCGATCCCTGCGCGGGTCGACTCTATTTACATTACTTTTTATTATTTTCAGGTGGACTACCCTTGGACTCAATCTATTATACTTCGCGCTCCGCATATTGCGGAATTTTTACAATATCTAATTCTTACTTCTTGGGCTTTCTACCCCAAAACCCTTACGCGGGACCTCCGCTACCCAACAATTCTAGATAAAAGGTCTTTAAAGGCAAGTTAAGGACTAGATGGTTAGGGCCTTATGTAATAG
>APFE031296227.1:31123-66123 GCA_000404065.3 Pinus taeda | reverse complement strand
AGTAGTCCCCAAGCGTGGCATACTTCCGCTCTTCCTTTGTTCCGATATTTACTTGCCTTGTTTTCAACGGTGCCATGATGTCTGGATCTTCTATCTTAGGGCCGCGCACTTCACGATTCCCTTCAGATTTTGGTATATTGATGTTACGCGGGTCATCCTCATCATCTTCTGCTTGTACATTATAACATCCTAAGGCCTGGTTCAACTGTCACGACCAGTCTGATGGCTCAAATTATTTTGGTTCCAGTGGTGTTCTGAATATGGTGGCATTTACTAGCTGTAATGCATCGTCCACAGTATCCATCCATTGGTCTTCAAAGAGAAAAGTCGACAAAAACCCTTGACGCAGGATATCCCATTCGCCCGTGCCATGTCGGAGCTCTGTTTCCATATACGAGTTTCTTGGAATGACATCCAGGGTATGATAAAATAAGTGCACCCATTCTGGTTGAGGCTCCACACCATAAGCTTGGGTCCAATTGGTTAGGTGCATGTGTGGATCATCTCGTCCATTGTATTTCACCATTATTCATAGCTCGAGCTTCCCAAATCTTATCTGCATCATGCACCTGCAGCTTCGCCAATCTTCGAAGGTTCCTACATGGGTATCCTACCATCGTGCTGGTGTCGTGCGTAATGCCCATTTGAGTGCATCGAACCATTGGTACTCTGGTACCATGCTTTTGAACTTATCTAGGAAGTCCTCTACTACTGTCAGCCCGTCATACGTCAGCAGTTCGCGGTTCTGAACTTTAACACAATACAGGGATTTCATCATCATATTACAGTGTAATGTGGTTGCCTCGTTCACCGTGTTGTGCCATTGTTCGTCATCCTCATCTAAATCACTGGCGTAACCCTGTGAGAATCTTCACTCCTTTGTTGCAGCAAGTTTGTAGATACTATCTAATACATCGCCCCTCTCTTCGCTACACGCTAGTTCTGTGTAGCGTGGCCTGTCTGTTGGGTCCAGTGTAACAACGAATCAGAGTGACTTCTTCTTGAATATCATCTTCCTTTTTTTGAGGTTAATAACCCCATTCATATCAATGGCCCAATCTATCCCTAGCAACGAGGAGACGGACTATGTTCGTCCATAATTTCAATAACTTCAAAATCCGTCTGGGTACTTACGCCATCAATGTCCACTGTAACCCCTTGCAGCCTTCCCATGGGCAAGATCTTCTATTGGTTGGCTAGTCGCAATTGGATAGGAGACCATTGTAGTGTAGGCTTATCCATGTGCTCCCAAGTCTTTTTAGGCAATACGTTTGCATCAGAACCCAGGTCTAGAATGACCTGATCCATCTCATAGTCGCCAATTTGCACTGTCAGCTGCATTTCCCGACCCATCCGCGATGCATGTCTTCCTATTTTCAGGACTGCGCGAGATTCACCCCATCCTACGCATCTATTAATTACTTCCTATAACCCTCTATCTTCCCGGTTGTCGCAAAGCAGTTTTGCGTTGTCTCTAAGAAGGTAGTCATCATCGAGGGATCTCGATTTGGCTTAGGCAGATCCCTACTACCTTGGGTAGAGACATCCGTGAAGCTTTCCCTAGCTTCCATATTAGTCTTCCCATCAACCTTTCCTGTAGCTATGCCGTGTCGCAATATCCCGTTGACCGTGGGTTTGTAGTCGCGGGGTTCAGATCTCATCATCTGCATGTTTTGCGTTGTTGTAGGAGGTGCTACCTTCTTTTCGCAAATATGTGCTATCAACATGGGGCAATCTAACAACTTGTGATCGAATTGCTCACAATACGGACATGATATTCGGGTCGAATTGGTACAATCTCATGCATAATGTCCCGGTCCTCCACAGTTGTAACAGATTAGCTGCCCGCGACCCCTTCCTAGTCCCATTCTATCCTGTCCTCGACCCCGTCCTGGGAACCCACCGCGCCCAATCGCTGCGGCTGGATCCTAACCTCAGCCTTCAATCTGCATTCTATAGGTAGGTGCCTGGTCTATCAACATTCGATAACTACGACAATCCCTTTCCTCATGACCCACTGATCTACAAAAGTTGCAAAAGAGCTGCTGGGGGGTCTGGTTGTATTTTGGTAACAGATGATAATTACTCGTGTTGTGCTTTCCTCCTACCTGACAGATTGCACATCGAAGTGGGGCGACTGTGCTCGGCCCTATTTGTGCCTCTGGTCGCAATGGTGTCAGTCCCCTTGTGACCACAAAATTCACCGACACTGGACAATGATCCTTATCGTGTCCCTGGCCTCTGCACTTGATGCACCATACTTCCTCCCAGATTTCTGAACGCAGCGTCTGGTCATGTTTTAACTTTTGTATTTCCAAACACAAATTTTGGACCTGCGCTTGGATTTGTTGAACTCCCAACCCTGGGTCCTATATCGAGGTTTTGTGCAGTTGCATTGCCGCTTCCAGCGCTTCTGCTTGGGTTGAGATATTTTGTTATGACAAAGCCATCTTTAGATATGGCGTTAACAATGCGACAAACCAAGCGCAGTGTTGTGCATTCGTCAGGGTCATGTTGGCCTCATGAATGGTGCTTTTCAACCTCTAATCTAGATCCCACGAAGTCTCGCCATGCATCATCTTGATCTCTTTGAATCCTACGACCAACTGTGCTTCTGTCTTTGGCTGGCTAAACTCCTTTTTCAATTCAATATGGATATCTACTATCCCCAGTGTTGGGTTGGCGCTTGAATACTTCATGTACCATGTTAGCACCCTGTCCTGCAGTGCGTTGACTAAGATGGATTTCTTGATGTTATCATCCATGACTTGCTGCGCGTTCCATACTGATGTTAGCACAAACCAAAATTGTTCCGGGTCTTCGCCTCCAGCTCCCTTAAATACAAATAACTGAATTGCATTCGCCATTGCTACTCTTAATATATCACCGTCCCTGGTTTTCTCAAATTTTTTAGCCTTCTTTCTCTATTAGGTCCTCGCATTCCACACCTAAACACCCTTTAGGTAGATCTCGGTCCCGACAATAGAACCATTTGTTGGCTTGTTTGGGCTTGACCCAGGTTCAGAAGAGTTATTTAGCCAAACAAGTCCTACAGCTACTGACCCTTTCGGCAACAGCTCGCGGAGCGCGGACTGAGGTCTCACCCGAGGTAGCAGGGGAGGGTGCTGGAACCAGGTTTCTGCACCCTAGGGATGTCTAGATGTGTACTGGAGAGTTCACGCACTATTCTATAACTCCGTGCTACTTGACCTTCACACTAATCCAGGGTAATTATAATTTTCTTATTCATGTGCTATTCTACTTGAAGGAAGCAGTTATGATTCAGAATTGCTCAACATGGTCTTTAGGCAAACCTTTAATCAACATAATTTATTCGTGCACAAAATGAACCTAGATTCACATACATTCATCACACTTGCATTAACCAGATATAGAAAGATAAACTATAAATACAGATGCACGATATTACAAAATTATAGAAGCAAACTTTTCTTTATTATTATTCTTCACCAATACATCCAGATCTACCCTACGTGCTTCGCTACCGGGGTCCGTGCACACAGCTATGGACTTCCTAGGCCTCTATGCACACAGCTGTAGAGCTTCTACCTCCTACCTAAACCCCGACTCAGACTTACAGACGCTTTCAATCTTTCTACTTCAAGTACCCATTACATTTCATGCCAAAAAGAACTACTTTTCCCTCATAGAGCCGCGCTCTATTTATACCCTTTCTTGTCCCGCGATCCCTGCGTGGTCCAACTCTATTTACATTACTTTTTATTATTTTCGGGTGGACTACCCTTGGACTCAATCTATTATACTTCACGCTCCACATATTGCGGAACTTTTATAATATCTAAATCTTACTCCTTGGGCTTTCTGCCCCAAAACACTTATGTAGGACCTCTGCTACCCAACAATTCCAGATAAAAGAACTTTAAAGGCAAGTTAAGAACTATATGGTTAGGGCCTTATGTCATAGAGAAATGTCATGGTAAGGTTTAGTGCAGATAAGAACCATTTATGTAGAGGCTATTCCTTTACTTTTCAATGGGCACAGATTGAAGGTCTACAAGAAGCCCTTGTCAAAGTAAGAATTCATTAATGGCATTAACAAGATAGTGATGGTGGTGGAGCAAGTCTCAGCTTCTACCCCATAAAGTCACTGAAAAAAGAAAAGAAAAAAGAAAAAATAAGGAGACTCAGGTGAAAACCTCCATGAGGCACCTGAGTCCTAATGTTGGGTTGAAAACCTCTTAAGGCATCCCAATGGTGTAAAAAAAAAAAAGATAGAGATAAAAAGATCTCTGGGTGAAAACCTCTTTTGAGGAACCTAGGGCAAGCAGCTAGGATGAAAACCTCTTTTGAGGAACCTAGGGCAAGCAGCTAGGATGAAAACCTCTTGGAGGCAGACTGGTTGTTTTCAAAAAAAAAAAAGAGAGGAAAGAAAACTTTGAAAATGTTGTTTGCACATCAACAAGAGGAGGATCAAAGTAATAAGAGAGGATCAAAAGGACCTATACAGTTCATGTTTTCATTCCTCAATTCTATATCCTTCATCATCCCATCATTCCCTCCATTTATGGACTCATCTAGCTCAGTTTGCAAGGGTTTTGTGTTTTCTACAGGATTCCTTGTAAACCTACAGGATTCCCTGAAAACCTACAAGATGATCCTGTAGGAATTACAGTGGCTTGGGAATCCCCAGGAAAGCGACCCTAGAGCAAGGGGATGACCTAATGGTGTCAAAAAAATAATTTTTTAGTGCACCACCTCATCACCATGTCTCTCTCCACCATGATTACCCTTGCATTCATTCGATAAGTTGGTTTTTATTTTTATTTTTATTTATTTTTACAGTTTTTAGAGAAAAAAGAAATAAAAGAGGATAAAGACAAAGAACAAGGGGAACACCTGAAGGCTATATCTCTCATTCACCAATCCATATACCCCTTCTCTACCCATAAAAACTATCATCATGCTCTAGAAGTGAAGGAATGAATAAAAGTTTGGGGGAGAGGTAGCTACATGACATCTTGTAGCAGCCTATCCCACAAAACAAAAAATCACAAGTTGCAGTGAGCTTCAACATGGAGATCCAAATGTCAAAGAAGCTCCTCCAGAGCTTAGCAACATCAACAGGATCATCAACATCACCATCCAGTACCTGCACATCAATAAAAAACATCAAAGGAGGACGTTAAAAAAGAGAGAGAAAAACACATGCAACAAATACACAACAAGGACTTCACTCTCCAACAAGCAGCATCAAGGCATATTACCACAAGTATGTTATCTCGCTTAAGCTCTCTCGTTAATATAATATTATCAAACATGTAGATTTGTGAAAGAGCTGGTTTTATAAGCAAAGGTGGCCAATTAACTTGGCCACCTTTGGTTAGTCAATGAGGAGAATATAGTTAGTTCATTACACACATGGAAACAATCAAATCAATAGAAAGAAGAGATGAGGTCGAATGTGGTTAAGTTACGGTTGCCCGAAGTGGGAGTTGATTATGAGGTAAGGAGAATGATGATGTGGTGGTGGGACCAATGGTTCAAAAATGGGAACTCGTACCCTAGTTTCTAGCACACCATCCCACTCAAATCACCCATGAGGAAATAAAACACTAATTCCTATGCATAGGAGGCATTCACAATCTCGAGGCTGCATCAAAGAAAGCTTTCTCTTGGCCCTAAAGTAGTCTATAGGAAATATAGTGAGCAGTTTTCTCAGCACCTTGCTTTCTCGCTTTTTTTCATGCCATGCTTTCTAGCGCTGTCTCTGTACCTATTGATGGAAGCTAGCCAAAAATCATTCATCCTCCAATTCTTCTAGTTGTGCGAGCAACTCTTCCAGGGCCCCGCGGTCTGCCATACCTATGATCGCTGCGATCTGTAGACTAGGCACAATATATTCCATAGACATCTTGATCTGATGGTACCCGTAGAACCCGTTTGTGAAGGAGTATGCTTCCTGCCCACCCACATTTTCTAGTACCTCATCTATAAAGGGTGTTGGGAACAGATTGTGAACACAAGCATCATTGAGCTTTCGCAGATCCACATAGATGCGGATCTCCCCCTTCTACTTCTTCTCCTATACGACCATAGGGCTTACCCAATCGAACTCCTCAACCGGTTCAATAATTCCTACTGCCAACATCTTATCCAATTCCTCGCAGACTTTTTCTTTGTATTTTGGATTCAATCGATAGGGTTGCTGCTTTAATGGCTTCGCATCCGGCTTCAAAGTTATCTGCATCATCCCTAGGTCTCCTAGAATCCCTTTTAACTCCGTCATTTTTGTAGGAAATAAATCACGGTATTCACGAAGTAGTTCGACGACCTTTTCCATCATGGCATCGTCTCAGTAATCCCCATACATGGCATACTTCCGTTCTTCCTTTGTTATGATATTTACTTCCCTTGTTTTCAACGGCACCGTGATGTCTGCATCTTCTATCTCAGGGCCATGCACCTCATGATTCCCTTCAGATTCTAGTATATTGATGTTACGCGGGTCATCCTCATCATCTTCTGCTCGTACATTATAACATGCTAAGGCCTAGTTCAACTGTCGTTACCAGTCTGATGGCTCGAATTCTTCTAGTTTCGACGGTGTTTTGAATATGGCGGCCTTTACTAGCTGTAATGCATCATCCACAGTATCCATCCATTGGTATTTAAAGAGAAAAGTCGACAAAAACCCTTCGTGCAAGATATCCCATTCGCCTGTGCCATGTCGGAGCTCTATTTCCATATACTAGTTTCTTGGAATGACATCCATGGTATGCTAAAATAAGTGCACCCATTCTGGTTGAGGCTCCACACCATAAGCTTGGGTGTAATTGGTCAGGTGCATGCGTGGATCATCTCGTCCATTGTATTTCACCATTATTCGTAGCTCGGGGTTCCCAAATCTTATCTGCATCATGCACCTGTAGCTTCGCCAATCTTTGAAGGCTCCTACATGGTTATTCCACCATTGCGCCGATGTCACGCGCAATGCCCATTTGAGTGCATCGAATCATTGGTACTTTGGTATCGAACTTATCTAGGAAGTCCTCTACTACTGTCAGCCTGTCATATGTTGGTAGTTCGTAGTTCTGAACTTTAACACAATATAGGGATTTTGTCTTCATATTACAGTGCAATGTGGTTTCCTCGTTCACCCTATTGTGCTGTCGTTCGTCCTCCTCATTTGAATCACTGGTGTAACCCTACGAGAATCTCCGCTCCTCTGTTGCAGCAAGTTTGTAGATACTATCTAATACATCGCCGCTCTCTTCGTTACGCGCCGATTCTGTGTAGCGCAGCCCGTTTGTTGGGTCCAGCAGAACAACGACCCAAAGCGACTTCTTCTCGAATATCATCTTCCTCTGTTTGAGGTTAATAACCCCACTCATATCAATGGCCTAGTCTATCTCTAGCAACACAGGATACAAACTATGTTCGTCCATAATTTCAATAACTTCAAAATCTGTTTGGGTACTTATGCCATTAGTGGCTACTGTAACCCCTTGCAACCTTCCCATGGGCAAGATCTTCTATTGGTTGGCCAGTCGCAATTGGATAGGAGACCATTGTAGTGTAGGCTTACCCATGCCCTCCCAAGTCTATTTAGGCAATATGTTTACATGAGAACCCAGGTCCAGAATGACCTGATCCATCTCGTAGGTGCCAATTTGCATTGTCAGCTACATTTTCCGACCTGTCTGCGATGCATGTCTTCCTATTTTCCAGACGGTGCGAGGTTCACCCCACCCTATGCATCTATTAATTACTTCCTGTAACCCTCTATCTGCCCAGTTGTTGCGAAGCATTTTTAGGCATGTCTCTAAGAAGGTAGTCATCATCGAGGGATCCTGATTTGGCTCAGGCAGATCCCTACTACCTCGGGTAGAGACATCCCTGAAGCTTTCCCTAGCTTCCATATTAGTCTTCCCATCAACCTTTCCTGTAGCTGCGCCATGTCGCAATATCTTGTTGACCATGGGTTCATAGTCACGGGGTTCAGATCTCATCATCTGCGTGTTTTGCGTTGTTGTAGGAGGTGTTGCCTTCTTTTCACGAATCTGTGCTATCAACATGGGGCAATCTAGCATCTCGTGATCGAATTGCTCACAATACGGACATGATATTTAGGTTGGATTGGTAGAATCTCGCGCATAATGTCCCGGTCCTCCACAGTAGTAACAGATTAGTTGCTCGCGACCCCTTTCTAGTCCCATTCCACCTCGTTCTGGGAACCCACCATGCCCAATCGCTGCAGCTAGATCCTAACCTCGCCCCTTAGTCTGCATTCTATAGGCAGGTGCCTGGTCCATCAACATTTGATAACTATAACAATCCCTTTCCTCGTGACCCACTGATCTACAAAAGCTGCAAAAGAGATGCTGGGGGGTCTGGTTGTATTTTGGTAATAGATGATAATTATCTGTGTTGTGCTTTCCTCCTACCCGACAGATTGCACACCAGAGTGGGGCGACCGTGCTCGACTCTATTTATGCCTCTTGTTGCAATGGTGTCGGTTCCTCTGTGACCACAAAATTCGCCGACACTAGACAATGATCCTTATCGTGTCCCTGCCCTTTGCGCTTGATGCACCATACCTCCTCCTGGATTTCTGAATGCGGCGTCTGGTCATGTTTTAACTTTTGTATTTCCAAACACAAATTTTGGACCTGCGCTTGGATTTGCTGAACTCCCAACCCTGGGTCTTGTACCGGGGTTTCGTGCAGCCACATTGTCGCTTCCAACACTTCTGCTTGGGTTGAGATCTTTTGTTGTGCATCCGTCAGGGTCATGTTGGCCTCGCGAATGGTGCTTTCAACCTCTCATCCAGATCCCATGGAGTCTTGCCAGGCATCATCGTGATCTCTTTGAATCCTTTGACCGACTATGCTTCTGTCTTTGGCTGGCTAAACTCCTTTTTCAATTCAGTATGGATATCTGCTATCCTCGCCATTGGATTGGCGCTTGAATACTTCATGTAACATGTTAGCGCCCTGTCCTACAACGCGCTTACTAAGATGGCTTTCTTGATGTTGTCATCCATGACTTGCTGCGCGTTCCATACTGATGTTAGCACAAACCAAAATTGTTCTGGGTCTTCGCCCCCAGCTCCCTTAAATACAGGTAACTGAATTATATTCGCCATTGCTACTCTTAATATATCACTGTCCCTGGTTTTCTCGATTTTTTCAACGTTCTTTCACTATTGGGTCCCCGCGTTCCACATGTAAACACCCTTTAGGCAGATCCCGATCTCGGCAATGGAACCATTTGTTGGCTTGTTTGGGCCTGACCCAGGTTTGGAAGATTTATTTATCCAAACAAATCCCACAGCTACCGGCCCATTCGGCAACAGCCCGCGGAGCGCGGACTGAGGTCTCACCCGAGGTAGCAGGGGAGGGTGTTGGAACTAGGTTTCCGCACCCTAGGGATGTCTAGATGTGTACTGGAGGATTCACGCACTGTTCTATAACTCCTCGCTGTTTGACCTTCGCGCTGATCCAGGGCGATTATAATTTTCTTATTCATGTGCTATTCTACTTGAAGGAAGTAGTTATGATTCATAACTAATCAACAGGGTCTTTAAGCAAACCTTTAATCAACATAATTTATTCGTGCACAAAATGAACCCAGATTTGCATACACTCATCACATTTGCATTAACCAGAAATAGAAAGGTAAACCATAAAGACAGATGCGCGATATTACAGAATTACAAAAGCAAACTTTTCTTTATTATTATTCTTCTCCAATACCTCCAGATCTACCCTGCGCACTCTACTGCAGGGGTCCGCACACACAGCTGCAGACTTCCTAGGCCTCTGTGCACACAGCTGCACAGCCTTTACCTCCTACCTAAACCCCGACTCAGACTTACAGATGCTTTCGATCTTTCTACTTCAAGTACCCATTACATTTCATGCCAAAAAGAACTAATTTTCCCTCATAGAGACGCACTCTATTTATACCCTTTCCTGGCCCGCGATCCCTGCGTGGGTCGACTCTATTTACATTAATTTTTATTATTTTTGGGTGGACTACCCTTGGACTCATTCTATTATACTTCGCGCTTTGCATATTACGGAATTTTTACAATATCTAAATCTTACTTCTTGGGCTTTCTGCCCCAAAGCCCTTATGTGGGACCTCCACTACCCAACAATTCCAGATAAAAGGACTTTAAAGGCAAGTTAAGGACTAGATGGTTAGGGCCTTATGTCATAGAGAAATGTCATGGTAATGGTTCAATGCAGATAAGAACCATTTATGCAGAGGCTATTCCTTTACTTGTCAATGGGCATAGATTGAAGGTCTACAAGAAGCCCTTGTCAAAGTAAGAATTCATTAATGGCATTAGCAAGATAGTGATGGTGGTGGAGCCAGTCTCAGCTTCTACCCGATCAAGTCACTGAAAAAAGAAAAGAAAAAAAGAAAAAATAAGGAGACTCAGGTGAAAACCTCCATGAGGCACCTAAGTCCTGTTATTGGGTTGAAAACCTCTTGAGGCGGCCCAATGGTGTCAAAAGAAAAAAAAGGAGAGATAAAAATATCTCTGGGTGAAAACCTCTTTTGAGGCACCTAGGGCAAGTAGCTAGGATGAAAACCTCTTGGAGGCAGACTGGTTGTTTTCACAAAAAACAAAAGAGAGGAAAGAAAACTTTGAAAATCTTGTTTGCAGATCAACACGAGGAGGATCAAAGCAATAAGAGAGAATCAGAAGGACCTTCATGTTTTGATTCCTCCATTCCATATCCTTCATCATCCCATCATTCCCTCCATTTATGGACTCATCTAGCTCCGTTTGCAAGGGTTTTATGTTTTCTATAGGATTCCTTGTAAACCTACAAGATTCCTTGAAAACCTACAGGATGATCTTGTAGGAATTACAGTGGCTTGGGAATCTTAAGGAAAGCAACCCTAGAGCAAGGGGATGACCTAATGGTGTCAAAAAAATAATTTTTTACTGCACCACCTAATCATCATGTCTCTCTCCACCATGATTACCCTTGCATTCATTCGATAAGTCAGTTTTATTTTATTTTATTTTACAGTTTTCAGAGAAAAAAAAACAAATAAAAGAGGATAAAGACAGAGAACAAGGGGACAACACCTGAAGGCTATACCTCTCATTCACCAATCCTTAGACCCCTTCTCTACCCATAAAAACCATCCTCATTTTCCAGAAGTGAAGGAATGAATAAAAGTTTGGGGCAGAGGTGGCTACATGACATCCTGTAGCAGCCTATCCCACAAAACAAAAAATCACAAGTTGCAGTCAGCTTCGGCATGGAGATCAAAACGTCAAAGAAGCTCCTCCAGAGCTTAAGAACAACAACAGAATCATTTGCATCACCAGCTGGTACCTACACATCAATAAAAAACATCAAAGGAGGACATTAAAAAAGAGAGAGAAAAACACATGCAACAAATACACAGCAAGGACTTCACTCTCCAACAAATAACATCAAGGCATCTTACCACATGTATGTTATCTCGCTTAAGCTCTCTCGTTATGATAATATGATCAAACATGTAGATTTGTGAAAGAGTTGGCTTTATAGGCAAAGGTGGCCAATTAACTTGGCCACCTTCGGTCAGTCAACGAGGAGAATACAGTTAGTTCATTACACACATGGCAATAGTCAAATCAAGAGAAAGAAGAGATGAGGTCGAATGTGGTGAGATGAGGTCAAATGTGGTTAAGTTACGGATGCCCAAAGTCATGATGATGTGGTAGTGGGACCAACGATCCAAAAATGGGAACTCGTACCTCGGTTTCCAGCACACCATCCCACTCAAATCACCCATATGAGAAAATAAAACACTGATTCCCATGTATAGGAGGGATTCGCAATCTCGAGGCTACATCAAAGAAAGCTTGCTCTTGGCCTTGAAGCAGTTTATAGGAAATACAGTGAGCAGTTTTTTCAGCGCAAGAGCACCTACAGTATCCTACATGAGATCCTACAAGATATAGAACAATCAATTACAGGATTGGCAGAGATCATTTTAGAAGGGAAAAAGCAAAGGTTGGCTTCATCAGGCAGTGACAAGGAGGTAGGGGCTTTACCTTCCCACACTTTCCAAGTAATATATATATATATATATATTATATATGATATATATAAGAAAAGGCTTCTATTTTGTTAAAGAGATTGCAATCTAGGGGAATTGTACACATAATTTTCATTAAAAATCTCTCACCCATTAGAATTTGGAGTTAGACCTATACATCCCTCCGCATCCATTAGAGCAAAATGATAGGGGATTTAACACGAGAGAACCCAGCAACACAGTGAGAATTCATCAGCACCCCCTATAGTAGAGATATTCAAAGGGCACAATTGGATGGGTTTCTTTGAAAAAATGAAGGGATATGATGATGAGGTAGCCAAAGACTTTTCTCTCTCACTCATACCACTAACTAGGACCCATGCCACTGCTGTGGTGAAAGGCATCTCTGTAGAACTCACTCCTGAAGTCATAGGCAGAATCATCGCACTTCCTTTAGGGTTGCCTTGGAGAAAGGAAGATAAGGGTAACAACCAAATTGCAATGAAGAAATTATTTTTGGAAGGGGAGGAGGCAATGGAAGACAAAAATGGGGTCAAAAGAGAAATCCTGCCATATCCTTGGAATGAAATTAGCTACCACCTCATTTAGTATATATCATGTGAAGGTAGGTACAGTGTGGTATATGGGTACCATTTCAGGCTTCTCCAAGAGCTGAAGTTTGGAGCAGACACACCTCCTCAAAACAGACTAAGCATTCCCTACTTTCTTCTTCAATCAATGATAGATATGAGCATTAAGGTGCAGGAAGGAACACATCAACAACTATCCCATCATGGGTTAATTAAACTGATCCTAGAAGATGCCCTCCAAAACCTAAGACTCCCTATTACATGGACAACTTTCAGAGACATGCAGATAGAGGGAGACATAAAATCCCTTGAATATGACAAAAGCCCCATTGCCAGTGAAAGGGATGAAAAAGAAACAGAGAGGGATGAAGAAGAAACAGAGAGGGATGAAGAGGAAACATAGGAGCAAAAGAGGAAGAAAAGGAGGAGGAGGGTGATGAAGAGATAGAAGAAGATTCAAAGGAAGCAACTGATGAACATAGTGAGGAACTGGAGGGAGAAAAAGAAGAGAAAGACAAGGATCAGAAGGAAAATGGAAAAAGGAAACAAAAGACAAGGAAGAACAGAGGTCTACAATGCAAGGAAAAGAAGAGGAGGAATCACCAAGGGTATCTCCAAAACCCATTGAGAAAGAGGCAACAATTGCACTCATTGCCCTAAGTACCCCTATCAAGCAAAAAAGGAAGAGGCTGAGACAAACTCCATTGTACTTTAGGACAATATAAAGTACAAGGATCAGGCAAGGAAAACCTTAAACACCCACCAAAGTTCCTATTGTCATTGAAGACTCCCCAAAGCAGCAGGAAAAGGTTACTCCTTTTGTGAAAATTCGAGGAGAATCATCAGGACAAGCCTCTCCCAAATCTCCCATCACTTATGTTAGGAGGCATGTCACCAAGTCCGCCTCTTCTAAACGAAAAGGTCCCCTACAGGAGACATCGAAGGACCTACATGAAGTAGATGCCATCCTATAGGAAACTCTGATAAACCTACATGAAACTCAGAAAATGGACCAAGAAGGGATCATGAAGCAAGAAACAAAGAAGGAGGATCCCAAACTAAGGGAACCTAGTCCTTAACCTAACCTTGACTCGTACTACAAGTTCATTGAAGGGGGTAGGGTCATTCCAAATAAATTTCCATCCCCTTATTCTTTGAGTTAGAGAAAGAAAGGGCAAGAACACATAGGTAGATGAAATTGCCAAATCTAAAGGAGTGGAGGATATAGGCCACATGGAGGAGAAAGTAAAGGAGATGGGCAGAGAACTGAGCAGCCTAAGGGACAGAGAGGCAATAATGAAAGCTGAGTTGGAAGTAGAGAATGCATGGTTAAGGGGACAACTACAAGAAAGAGAAAGTCAATTGGTATCCATGGCCAGTCTATCCTTAGAGGCAATCCAATGCAGGATGCCAACAAAGTTCTATGCATTGTATCTTAAGGAACAATGGCTACAATTCTAAATCAAAACTTTAGCATAGAGAGGCACTGTGCCCTTCCAAGATTATAGATAATTCATTGATCTCTGTGATCAAATCACCTTGGAGGATAGAGCTAAAATGTCTGAGTTTTACCTACATAACTTGGCCTTGACAGATCTGAATGTGTGGGACCCTAATTCAAAACTAGGGGATTTGCAATTGATGGCCTTGGCATCATGGATGAATAATGAGGAGCCAAGAGTTGCAGATATGAAGAAAGTAATGGCAAGAGAGGAGATAGAACCCCTCATGATAAGAGTTGAACAATCAAATCCAATGGCTTTCATTAGCACCCATAACCTGATTGCAAATGACCCTAAACTTGCACCTAGGTACCTTGATGCCAAGAGCAAGCAATCACACACTTTGAGGACATGTTCAGGTTATTAGGGGATGGAAACATGCAAGATTTCCAAAGGAGATGGAACACTTTGCCATACAACTTGAAAATCAAAGAGTACCATTCTCCTCAGAGATTGAGAGAGGCACTAAACATAACACCCATGTACAAGCAAGCTCTCCAGAGACTCAAAGTCAATTGGATTGGCTTGAGAGTTAGTCCACCACTGCTCTTAGGAATGTTGGAAGGAAGGAAGGAAGAGGAAGAAAGAAAGAAGCGGGAGGAGATAGAGAGGAAGGCAGGATTATATGCACAGGAAGAGGAGACTACAACAAAAGCATGTGATGTCAGGGAGGCCACTAGAGAAATGAAAGACATGGATATAAATTGAGTTGCTTAGAGAATGAGCAACACTTTTAGTAGGGGGGTGATGATGAACCTCATCATTGGGTAACTATATGGACCTTAATACACCTCCTATCTTATTTAAATCAACTCTTTTCATAATTCCTTACATATTTTTATTCTATTTTGCTTAATGAGATGATAAAAGTGAGATATTATGCCTAGTGGGCTAATGTGCATTGATTGCAGGTTTTTGAGAGCAAATCATGGAAATTTTGGCTAACTAAGTGCAGAAACTTGAATGAGACAAGGAGGAGAGATTGTAGGATATAGATTCTCCTAATTTAATCCTCACTCGTTCGAATATTCCTCCATCAAATCACACTAGCTCGGAGTTGCAAGCAGCCGAGCCATGAAGATCAAAAGGCAGCCAAGCCAATGACAGTTAAAGAGCCAGTTCATCTTAAGTTATGAGCCGAGCCTCTCTAGATTTAAGGAAGTTGTTGGAGACGTCAGTTGTATAAATAAGAGGCCTAGAGCCTCATTAGGATTCAAATTTTTGATGTAAAATCACTAAGCATTTTTCGAGTTCAAGACTTGTGGAAGACGTTGTTATGTAATTTTCTGATTTGATAATGAGAATGAGCATTTCCTTGATCCATCATTGAGTTGACTTAGAGGGTTAAAGCTCTTAGATTAGGGCCGAACCCTAGCAGCAAAGTGTACTCCTTGTATTTGTATGCTTAGTTGATTTCATAGATTAATGATTGATTGTCTTTAGCATTATTTCATTGCAAGTAGTTGTGGATTTGATTAGTTTGCTTCCATTTGTGCATTGTTGTAGCAGTAACTTAGGAAGGTAAAGGAATATCCAAAATTTGTTAGTGGGTGGATCTAGCCTCACTCCTTCCTTTAGGGGCCATGGTTTGAGGAAAGAACTCCTATGCAGCTCCAAAAAGACAGAATTATGATTTCTCATGGAATTTAGGGTTTTCTGTTACTTAGGCCAACATTTTACTAGTTTTCAAGAATAGGATTTAACTTCCATTTATGATGTCTTCAGCCTTGGATTAGATCTCATAAGGTTTCACATCATTCTGCAATATTTCCCATGCATAGGCAACTAGATAATAAAATTCTGTTTTTCCTTAGTTAATTGAACAACTTTCTTGTTTAACATGATTCAAGGATAAAATGTCAGTGATTGATGCAGTGCAGGAGTTTCAGCAGTACAAAGAGATTTCATGACCAACAACCCTATCCATCCATGATTACCACTTTCTTTCACTAAATCCCTCAGCAAATTCATCATTCCATAAGAATACTTCTTCAAGCTTGTTGAGCAAATCAAACCATCTCACAACTCTGTTATGAGCTCTAAAGGAGTCCTAGGAACTCCCTTGCCTCATTTCACCCACCATTCACCTTCCCTAAGCCTTACATCACCTTCCAAATCCCTCCTCTTGCTTTCAGCTGTATTCTATAGGAATACAGGGGATCCTGTAGGAGCATTAGGACATCCTGTAGGACACATTAGGACATCCCGTAGGTTGACCTGTAGTGGCCTGTTTTGAGGCCGAATTGTGGAAAAATCCCCTAGAAAGATAGGAGAAGACCCCTACTTGCCTTCCATCCATTTGACCATTCACCATCATCCCTAATCCACCTACCACACTACCAAGGGAAGTTAACATTCACTTTTTCACACAAAAAAAGGACAAAATTGGAAAAATAGTTATTTTGTTCATTTACATGCACAACAATAGAATATTTGGATGTTTCAAATTGCATGCTAGGACATTAGGATTGCACACATGTTAACTTAGCATTATTTTGAAGCAAAGCCTCTTAGCAGTTAGTTAGATGAATGGTGTGTTTAGCATTTGATTTCAGTCTTTTCCTTACTACAGTAGACAAGATTTCCTTTATTGCAAATTTCCCTTTTTTCTCTCATTGGTAATTAAGCTTCTTCTGAATCAATAGAAGTTTGGTTTGAAAAACCATAAGTGCTCTATTGCCCGCTTAGCAATGAAAAAGAGCTGACCCATCACATATACTTATGTATACAACACTGTCACCTCCAAGTTTGTACGGACCCCAGGTTGTTAAAGTAAAGTTGGTAGCCCTAGGAATTGCAACATTCTTGCTGCAATACTGGTGCTCATCAAAGAGCCAAGTGCCTTGACAAGAAGGATAAATTAGTTGGTTGAGCTTCATGAAAACAGAGAATAGGTGGGGGCTAAATTGTTAAATTACTAACAAAGGATGAAATCTTTGTTTGAAAAGAAGGCCAAGGATAGACCTCTTCAACCAGGAGATTTAGTTCTCCAGTGGGACGTCCAACAGGAAGATAAAGGAAAACATGGAAAATTCGATCCACCATGGTTCGACCTCTTCACGATTACAGAAGAAAGAGGAAATAACACATAATTGCTTGAAAACTTGGATGGTGAATTGTTGGAACTGCCAGTAAATGGTCAATTCCTCAAATTTTGTTTCAAAATTAGAGATATTTGTCTTGCACTCATATAAATATTTGGTGTGTGTATTGTAAATGTTATTTTAATTTTCAAGTTTAGGTTAGAATTCTACTTTCACGTAATTCATCTTTTGTTTAGAAGAGTGCCCAAACAAGTAGTTCACAGTGTGCAGGTTCTCAGCACCTCGCTAGCAAGGCATTGTCCCCAGATGGAGCCAATGTTGTCACTCACTGCTTTACAAGTTATTAGTTGCCTAGAATGCATAAGAATAGCGTGTTAGGTCCCTACACTACTAGTGCAACCCCTTGTTGTTATTAGTACAACCCCCTTATTATATTGTTGTACCCATGTAGTCCCCATATTGTTATTATTGTGCCCCATAGAAGCCCACTATTGTTATTATTGTGCCCTTACATTATTATTGCTATGTCGACTCTGATTATATTGTGACCCCTTAGACTCCTATATATAGAAAGGAGGTCTTGTCATTTGTATCATCAAAGAATTGTTCATTTGTGTAATGTAAAGGAGGTTGCTCGCTTGAAGAGGCTGATTTCTAAGGCGTCTATCTATCTTTTCCATCTTTTTGTGAGTTGGTTTCATAACATTTGGTATTAGAGCTTTGGATTCTAGGGTTTCGCTGCTCCAAATAGGTCATCCTGGAATTTTCCTATAACATTTTTTCTGTGACTTTTCAAAAGCTAAAAAGAAAAACCATTTGAGACAAAATCTCGTTGAACCTTGGGTCTGAATTTCAGATATTTTTTTCTATATTTTAGGATATATGATCTGCGGAGTTCAAGGTTTTTGCAAGCTCCAGAATTCCATCTCAAACAAGTCATCGTGGAATTTTCACTATAATTGTTTTTCAACAAAGTTTTAGATGCTGAAATTAAAACCCATTTGAGTCGAAACCTTGGGAAGCTCAAACTCAAATTTCAGATCTTTTTTTTGCTATATTTTGGGAGATATCGTTCAAGACATTTAGGGTTTCTGCAAGCTCTCAAATTACATTCCAAACAGGCGACCTTGGGAAAATTGTAACTCTCTCTGAGAATCTGATTCAAATTTTGTAAAAAGTGAAAGACAACAGATGGACTATAGTTTGTAGGGTATCATTTTTAGAACCTAAGGTTGAAACAGTGACACGTGGTGCTTCGTACAAGTTCGCTTGACTAAACCAGTCTATAATCAGGTCATCGTAGGAGATTTGACATAACTCTTCATTGCAGAATCCAATCATGATTAGACTTGCTAGGTTAGAAAGAGGACTCAGAGGGCTACTGCAGGACGCAATTTCAGAACTTTGAGATCTGAAATTACAGATTTATAGTCATTTCAAGATATAGCTCCTAAAATCAAGAAAATGCGATATGAGGAGGTTTGATGGCAAGGATTCGTTAAATTGGATACTACAGATGCAACAATATTTTGATCTACATGAGGTGAAACTGTTATAAAAGGTACATATTGCATCTTTATATTTAGAACTGAATCAATTTTTATGGTATGTGGGGCTTTGTTCTTGTAAAACACTTGTCATGTGGTCAATTTTCACGGAGGAAATGATAACACATTATGAGGATACAAAGAGAAACACCTTCTTTAGCCAATTGATAAATCTCCAACAAAAGGGTTCAATGGTAGAGCACATTGAGGACTTTCAAAAATTGAATAAGGGTAAATGATATTCCAGAGAAGCAAAGGATTGATGTCTTCATAGGGACTTTAAAGGATATCATTCAACATGAGGTTCGTCTTTGGGAACCTGATTCGTGGGAGAAGGCATCCAGGTTGGCAAGAAAAATTGAAAGCGAAATTATGGAAACAAGGAATACCACCACTCATGATTATAATTATGTAAGCGTTTTTTCTCCTAGCCTTCCACAACCTACAAGGTTTAGACCACAACAATTGGAATAAAAAAGAGAAAAAGGGCTTTGTTACAATTGTGATAGCAAATACACTAAAGGTCATAAGTGTGCTGAGAATAAATTATTTTACATAAATTATGAAGAGGAGGAAGAAAAGGATCAAGAAACATCAAAAGAAGAGGATATACACCAGGAATCAACCCCAAAGAAAGAAGAAATGAATCCAACCATATCTTGTAAAGCATTGACAAGAATTATCACTCCTCAAATTCTTAAGATAGAAGGACATATCAATCAGAAAAATGTTCAAGAAGTGAAACATCACATCGAGAAAGAAGAAATGAATCCGACCATATATTGTAATGCATTGGATGGAATTACCACTCGAATTATCAAGATAGGACATATCAAGAAGAAAAATGTTCAAGAAGTTAAAGATCACATCGGGCATCAAGAAATGAATCCGGCCATATCTTGTAATGCATTGGAAGAAATTACTACTCCTCAAACTCTCAAGATAGAAGGACATATCAAGAAGAAAAAGATTCAAGCAGTGAAAGATCACATCGAGCATCAACAACAAGTTCACCAAATTTTAAAGGATAACGCCACTTTGGTGCATAATCAAATGAAACAACAGGCAGATCAACATCGCAGTGAAAGAAGTTTTGATATAGGGGATTGGGTATTTTTACGGCTACATCTCAATCAAGCTATTTATGAGAAGGAAATTTTGGTAATACTACACACGCTTAAGAAATGGCGACCTTACCTAATGGAAAGACACTTCAAGGTAAAAATGGATCATGATAGTCTTAAATACTTTTTAGAACCAAGATTATCTTTAGAAGAACCTAAAAATGGGTCACAAATATGTTGGGTTATGACTTTGAAATCATCTACGGAAAAGGGAAGCAAAATGTTGCTGCAGATGCACTCTCAAGAAAGGATGAGGATGTGGAAGCATTGTTTTGTGCTATTTCTATTATCCAACCAAATTTGATAAATGAAGCAAGGGATGAATCGAAGAATGACGAAGTAGGGTGGAAACTCATTCAAAAATTGCAGAAGTTCCAAGTTCAAACAATATTGCCAGAACTTGACAAGGAAGGAAAAATCATATTGGAACCTAGAGTAGTCACAGAAACAAGAACCCGATAGCTAGGAAATCAATCAATTTTAGAGTATCTCATGAAGTGGAAGAACTTACTCACTGAATATTCCACATGGGAGGACAATAATTTTATACATAAGCATCAAGAACTACTCAAGCATTGAGGACAACATTTTTTGAAGGAGAGGGGCATGTTAGGTCCCTATACTACTAGTGTAACCCCTTAACGTTATTAGTACAACCCCCTTATTATATCGTTGTGCCCATGTAGTCCCCATATTGTTATTATTGTGCCCCATAGAAGCCCACTATTGTTATTATTGTGCCCTTACATTATTATTGTTATGTCAGCTCTAATTATATTATGACCCCTTAGACTCCTATATATAGAAAGGAGGTCTTGTCATTTGTATCATCCAGTAATTTCTCATTTGTGTAATGTAAAGGAGGTTGCCCCCTCGAAAAGGCTAATTTATAAGGCGTTTATCTATCTTTTCTATCTTTTTGTGAGCTGGTTTCATAACATAGTGAAGTTGAAGCCATTTCTCAAGCCACAAAAGTTATTAGAGCTCAATCATTCCCTCTCCATTGCACATGTCTTAGAAAGAGCTTTCCAACAGTATATGGAAGTCCAAGAATGGACTTCTATATCAAAAGGTAGAGCAAATTTAAACTACTCGTTGAAAGCCCAGAACACAAAGAGAAAAGACTTAATGAAGGAGCTCATCATAATCACAATCGGAACTTTTAGCAGGTAAGAAGTATAGGCGAGGCGAGATTAGCAATCAACCAATTGCCGATATCACAAATCAGCGAAATCAGGTCCAGGCGGAGAGGTTTTTCACCTATTGGAGGTTAGGAGCTCCGGGCATAACAAATCCCATAGATCGGCCATGTCAAAGTCCCACATCACAATTTTACAGTCCTGTGAGACCGGAAAATCGATGATCGGCGTGGCGGAGGGGTTGTAACTTAAAAAGATTGTGATCTTATCAATTTGCAATACAGTGTTAAATCGCTGGGAAGGGGTTGATTCTATTTAACAAAGGATTCACGAAAAAACCAAGGCTGGGCATGCCATTTTCTCTCTCCTCCAGAGGGCCACATGGCGGGATATGATTGGCCCTTATAGCTGACATGGCAGCTGACATCATCAATTTTTTTGTAGTACGGGTGACACGTGGCCCACATATTTGGCGTTTTCAGGGTCCTTTGGGGGCATTTTCAGGTGACATGTCTCACCAATCACAAGGTGACACGTGGAAGTGACGACATCACCCCTCGCAGATCGACGATTGGTGGTCACACAGGTTAAAGCGCTCCTACACCAAAGTCTCCCTGACTTGCGATTGTGATATGTGGGGTTTTTCTTCCCAGATGCGATATTTCATGTGTTCCACCTTATAGGGATTTTGTGGCCGGACAAGCCGGATCATGCTATGAAAAGAAGTGAAAGGGTCTCCCTCACCTGTGTTGAGATTGCGATATCCGTGGTGGGCCCGATCCCGCTGATCGGCTATTGTAATGTCAAGGGAAAATGCTAAAGGAAAAGCATATCAAGCGTCAGGATACAGGATTCCAAGAAACAAAGGAAAAGCATATCAAGCGTCAGGATACGGGATTCCAAGAAACAAACGAAAAAGGCCCCTGAGCAGTAGTCTAAAAGCCTCAGCACATGAGGGCTAAGAACTTGGTCACAACCCCCTAGTCATATGAAGAAAATAATGGAAAGGGGTTATACCAGAGGGGGAATGAGGGGGCATCGGAACGCGCCTGTTTTGTAATGTTTCAGTGATAAAGACCCATACCTGAAAGACTTGCATGTTACATCATAAGTACATTGCCAGGTAGACCAAGGCGTCAATAATATCTTATAGGGATTTAAAGGCATGATGGGTCGACAATTGTGGCTTTAAGGGAAATAGGTGGTGCATTCAAAACCAATATGGGTTGGTTTAGAGAGGCCCATTGTGAGACGGGAACAAGGTAAAATGCATAAGTCTTCTGCTTCAGTACCACAACATGGAACTGATAGCGCCCATTCCTAGTCTTAAAGAGTGGAAAGTTTAAGCAGTAAAGGCAGAAGCGACAGGAGTCATCTAGGCAACATAGGAGGCCAAACAAAGAATGAATTTCAACCTGAAGCAAAGGAGATCACAGGGATGGGCAAGAAGATTTTCATTTACGTTTCTGTCTGATTGTTTACTTGTTTGTTGTCCTGCAATTTGCCTCCTTTTATTGAAGCCATTAATTATGTAATATTTTTGGGCCACAAAGCCATCCCCAGCCAAGACAGCTAGTCAACCTGACATTTGAGACTTCGTTGAATATATTTTTGATGTAATGAATGTCCAGGCTCCTCCTCTCCTGATAAATAGGAGGAAACAAGACTTAACAATGGTTCACAAATCTATAAGAAAAACTACATGTTGTTTCAGATTGTATAATTTTAAGATATAAATCGTTCAGAATATGAAGAAATGGTGGTGATTCCCCCCTTGAGTATTACAATATGTTTTTCTCTCTACTAAAACCCATTCTGTTCAAGTTTATTCTCTGAATTCATGAAATTATGGATGCTTTAAATGTTTCCTACTTCGTTACAGATTCAGATGTATTGATTGGTTGATGCATGTGCCTGTGAGGATTGCTGAAACCACTTCTTTAAATTGCGCTACATGAATCATAGCACCCATTTTCCCTTCAGTGCATTATATCTTCTTGTAACCCAAATAAGTATAGGATTTCTTACTTGCTTCAATCTCTATGTGCCAAGTATAGAATTCTTGATGTCACGGGCTCTATATGATGAGTTATCCTTTCTCCTTATCCCCTTTCATTTGCTCTATAAATATTATTGAACTGTAAGTCCTCAAACTACTAAGCCTCCACTCTTTTATGTTGTATTTCTGTGAGTTGTGTGCAAGAAGAAATACCTAAAATACATAACTCATATCTTTTGATGAATGAACCAACCCAATTCATATATATATATATATATATAACATAAGTGATGTCTCCAGTTTCCTGCAAATCATTTGAGACACACAAATCTAGATGTGCCTAGGCACTAGTCTTGTAAGTAATCCAAGGTTGTCTTTGGGAGCTACAACATCTTTTGGCACCGTTGCCTAGGAACATATTGAAGGATTTTTCCCCTGGGATACGACAAGTTGAGCACTCTTTGTGTAGGTGAGCGAAGTCTGTTCTGATTGGATCCACATCACCTCAGCGACTCCACACTCCCCATTATCATTCATTATCCTGGATTTTAAAAGATGTTACCCTCGCTTAGATACATCTCAACAGAAATCCCCATCTGTATCTGACCCAGAAAAATTATTTTTCAGGAAATTCTGGAAGGAGAAAACTCCCCCTACTAATACTACCATCTCATCAGCCTTTGAAGCTTCCTCATCCAGCTCTCAGCCCACTATTGCTCACTAGTCAGGATTTGTACCTAAGGCACTAACATACCCTGCTTCCACTCCAACCACTGTGGTTTTGGCCCAGATCCCTCAGACAAATCTTCATTCCAATCCATTAATTCTTATGGTGGTCTTGATATCTTTGCTTAATAAATATGCCCATATTGATTTACCCTAGCCCCTGAGTGCTATGCCTCGGGACTATCTAAAGATTCTGCCTAGGTTTAGTGGGGAGGATGAAAACGCTGCACATAGACACATTGAAATCTTCTCCGCTTTTGCTGAGAATAAAAACGTAGAACAACTGGATGTAATCCTGAGGCTCTTTGTACAATCCCTTGAGGGAGAGGCCAGAAAATGGTTTAAAACCCCACCTAATGCCTCTATCACCACCTGGGAGGAGCTTGAAAATTCTTTCACACAAAAATGGGGAGAAAAGAGAAATCATGAGTACCTCCTCACAGAGTTCAATGCAATAAGGAAGAAGTCGAAAGAGGACACTTCAAAATTTATAAAAAGGTTCAATAAGTTGTATAATAACTTGTCGGGTGAGATAAATCCTCCTCCAGTTGCCACTCGAGTAGTCTTTTTGGGAGCCTTTGAATCCGGCGTTGGGTTCACCCTAAGAGAAAGGAGGTCTCTCACTTTAGAGTAACTTCAAGTCAACGCGCTTAAGGTGGAAGAGAATTTCACTTTTGCAGGGAAGTCAAGAGGAAAGCAAGAACTTGCCGAGAATAGAAGAGCAAAGGAAGAAGCATCCTCCTCTGGTCAAATTAGAGAATCACCAGACTTGAATTTGGAAGAACTTGATAAAGTCATCAGGAGTTTATCACATAAGGTTGGAAAGCTTGAACTTGAGAACAAGAATCTCTCCAAACTGAATGCTCAAGGCAATAACCGGGGATATAACTCATAGTATAGAAGGCCTCCATTACATATACTTCCAAGGGAAAGAAAGGAGCAGCTCGATCAGATCCCTCATCCTCTATACTTAGAAGATGATCCCCATGAACAACTGTCAGATACACATGAGATGTAGAGAAACTTGTATTATGCTTTCTTTGATGAAGAACATGAGAATATGGCTCACCAGTAGGCCAGTCATGATATAGAAGCAGCTGCAGTTGAGAAAGATATATATTATTATTGCAAACAGTTTGCAGATTTCATGCAAGCACAACTTCAACGTAAGTATAACCTAAGATTTTCAAAGAAAAGGTCAAGGGAACCAAGGCAACAAGAACGAACTACCCCTCAAACTATTCCCTTAGTACCAGATAAAGGGAAAGGTAAGTTGAATCCTGACCCTTGCAAGATAAAAGTCCCCTCAAACAAGGAAGGAAATAGTTCCGAGGGTCACACAACAAAGGAGACACCTATTCTGCATAAAATATTCGGTGGAAATGAAGGAGAAGTAGAGTCAGGAGGCGTAGAAAAGGTCAAACCTACATTCAACCTTTAGAGGGAGCTTGGAAAGGTAAATATTCATGTCCCCTTGATTGAGCTTCTAAAGCGACCTACTTATAAAGCTTAGATATCTCAATTCATGCATCCATACACCCCTTCACCCATTCCTGATTCTCTAAACCTTCAAGAAGAGAGGCCAATGGTTGTCTTTTGGCTACATGTTAAGGAACTTTATCCTTCTACTACACCATTTTATGTGACCCTAGTGATCCATGATCTTTTATTACACAATTGCATGTTGGACTCCGAAGACTCACAAAACCTCATGCCATTAGCAGTAATGGAACAAATGGGTTTGTAGATCACCAGGCCCTACAAGGACCTATACTCCTTTGGCTCTAAGAGGTTCAAGTGCTTGGAAATGATAAAGGATCTAGTTGTGAACCTACCTAAGATTCCAGTGAAGAGTGTGGTAATGGACATAGTCGTGGCAGACATTCCCCCTCTATTTGGCATGCTCTTATCTAGATCTTGGGGTTATAACTTGGGGGCCTCTATTAAGTTAGATCTAACTTATGCCACTATCCCTACGTTTGGAGGTGAACGAAGGAGATTGTACAAAGAATAAAGAGTTGTAAAAACTATGACCCCAGCTAAAGGTTGTTGGGTTGTGTTATATTATTTCCATGACAAGCCCACATAGTTAACTGAGGGGTTAGAAGGGGGGTGGAGCCCCCCCTTCGTTGCACTGATTGCATAGCGGGGGGATTCACAAGGGGTTTTAGGGGTGCAGGTAACCCCACTCTATGGGGTTCCGGGCAGTGCCCCAAAAAATTTTGGTTTTGGACCCTATATTAGGTTGGGCAGACCTACCTATGGTTTTGTGCATGTTTTTTGCACATGGTTTTGGACGCGATGGTTTTCGGTCCATGGTATTGGATGCTTTGGCATGCATAAATATGTATTGTAACATTGAAAGGAACATAATGAAAAATAAAGCTGGTAGTCCCAGTTTTGGGATCCAGGGGAAAATCTCTGTGTATATGTGTTTTATGTGTTATGCTCTTGCATTGTTTGTTTTATGTGTTTTAGAATTTGTATGCAGGTAATTTCTGTACGAGGTTAAAACCTACAAAGGCTCAGAAAACTCCCCATTTCATGGAAAAGAAAGCGAACTCTCCTGCCTATTTCTGGAAGAAGATGAGGGTATCCTAGAGGAGACATCAATTCACCTAACAAGGCAGTTAGAGCACCAACATGCAAATGAAAACAAATATGGAAGTTATATTTTGATGGAGAAAATTCCAAAGAAGGAAATGGAGTAGGAGTACTGTTACTATCCCCTGAGGGCAACCTGACACCCCTCTCACTAAAACTGGAACTTGAGGCGACTAATAACGTGGCAGAATACGAGGCATTGCTCCTAGGATTAAAATGAACAAAGGATATGAATATTGATTGCCTAATAGTTTATGGAGACTCTGAGCTGGTCGTGAGGCAGATCAGAAATTAGTGCTAGGCCAAACACCCCAGGCTTAGGAGAATGGGATCTAATTGATAATTGCTTAATGGTCTTTAATATACAATTTTTTCCCAAGGACAGAAACAAAATGGATGAGTCCCTTGCTGTAGCTGCAAGCACTTTCAGCCCCCCACAAAATTCTCTCCTTAGATATGAGGTAGATGTTAGATACAGGCCCCCAATACCAGATAAGGTCAAGCATTGGAAGGTATTCTAGGATGATGAGCAGGTGAAAAGATTCATAGAAGTCATTGGGGAGATTGCCCACTCCACCATCGATCAAGAAGAAGAAGAAGCAGATCAAGAAGCCATTTCTTGGAAAGACATAGTGGTTGGGCATAAAATTTTGCAACTGAAAGGGAACAACATCCCTCGTGGACTTGTCCCACTGGAAATACTTTTTAATAAAGACGACATAGCCTCCAAATAATTGGCTTCTAAGATCAACGATCAAGTAGAAGACTACAACATCAGATTAGAGGAGGAGCCCTAGATGATCAGGCTGTCAAAAGGAATCCCCTTGCATTGTAAACAAAGGTATTTAAATATTTTCAAAATCTACAAAGATATTTTTTATTGGTCTTACGAAGATTTGTAAGCATTTGATACTAACATCATACATCACAAGATTCCTTTGAAGAGTGGAATAAAACCATGCAAGTAGAAACTCAGACAAATAAATCCGCTCTTACTCCCCTCCATTGAAAAGGAGGTAAGGAAGCTGCTATAGGTGAAGATCATAGTACCTTTAAGATACTTTGAGTGGGTAGCTAATTTGGTCCATGCCCGAAAAAAGAACAGAGAGATAAGGCTATGTGTAGAATTTCAGAATCTAAACAGGGCGTCTTTGAAAGACAACTACCCACTTCCAAAGATGGATAATATATTGTAGAAGGTGGTTGGTTAAGATATAATGTCAATGATGGATGGATTCTCCAGATACAACCAAGTGGCAGTTCACCTCGAGGATCAGTAAAAGACTGCTTTAACCACCTCGTGGGGAACATTCATGTATGCTTGCATGCCTTCCAGGATGATAAATTCAGGGGCCACATTTCAGAGAGCTATGGACATAGCCTTCGTAGGGGAGAAAGACAAATTTGTGGTAGTATACTTAGATGACATCACAGTCTTTTCTAAGACTGATGAAGAGCACATCCTCCACTTAAATCTCACATTTGAGAAATGTAGGAGGTATGGTCTCTCTCTAAATCCTAAGAAATATCAGTTCACCCTGAGTGAGGGGAAGCTACTTGGACACAAAGTAGCACATGAAGGAGTAAAGATCAATCTTAAATGAGTCAAAGTCATCAGCCATATTCCTTTGGCCAAGAATATGAAAGAAGTCCAAGCATTTTTGGGGAGAATAAATTTCTTGAGGTAGTTCATACCCAACTATGAAGAGATAGCCAAGGGTATTACAAACATGCTTAAGAAGGAGAATGAAGTCAAGTGGAGCACTGTCCCCCACAACTCTTTCATTAAAATCAAAGAAGCTTTGACCAAGGCCCCAGTGCTAGTTATCCCTAAATACTCAGTGCCTTTCTACATCTTTTCTTTCGCCTCTCCGCATATTATCACTACTACAAAAATATAAAAAATGTTATGAGTAGCCCATCACCTTTTTCAGCCAAGTCCTAAGGGATGCTGAGTGAAATATAATATTCTGGAGAAACAAGCCTATGCACTGGTCAAGGCTCTAAAGGCATTTCGTATGTATGTGTTTCAATCAGAAATCACAACGTTCGTCCCAATGATAGCATTCAAGGACATCCTAGTGCAAGGGGACAATGAAGGAAAGAGGGGCAGGTGGATAGCTAAAATACAGGAATATGAGCTAGAAATAAAGCCTACCAAACTCATCAGAGGTAAGGGGTTGGCCAATATTTTATCTGAATACAACTGCCAAGATCTAGGGATAAAATTGATCATAGAGGAAGTCAGACCAGAGGATCACCAGAGCACAATTAAAACATCTGAGCAGAAGATAAATGCCAAATATGAGGGATTGCTCTGGTATACGAGTATTGTTCATTACCTCTTATTCCTAAGGAGCCTGTTTGGGATGGATAGATCCAAATATCGAAGTTTGAGATTGCAAGTGCATAAATATATCATATCCAATGGCCTACTCTACTGGAAGGACTTGGTGGGGGTATTACTGCTATGTTTGGTAGAAGGAGAAACCCATAAAGTGATTGATGATTTCCACGGAGGAGTTTGTGGGGGACACTATAGCTGGAAGACCACAACACATAAAATCCTTAAGGCATGATTCAACTAGACTATGTTGTTTGGAGATGTTTATTCTCAGGTTAGGTCGTGTTAGAAATGCTTATTATTTGCTAAGGGATAGAAGTTTGCTCCTCTCCCCATGATTCTAGTGCATGTGGAGGAACCTTTTAGGCAGTGGGGACTGAACTTCATAGGAGAAATAAACCCACCGTCCAGTGGCCAACACAAGTGGATATTAACAACCACTGACTATTTCACCAAGTGGGTAGAGGCCATCCCAGCTAGAAATTCTACAGACCCAGTGGTGATAAAATTCATCGAGGACAACATACTATCCTGCTTTGGTTGTCCTTTCAAAATTATCACTGATAATGCTCAGGTCTTCAAATCTGCCAAGTTCACCAGTTTCTGCCAGAAGTTTAATATCATCATTGGCCACTTCACTACTTATTATCCTAAAGGTAATGGCTTGGATGAGTCCTCAAACAGAACTGTGGTGAGGGTGTTGAAGAAGACCATCACCATGAATCAAAGGAACTGAGACTCCCAACTGAAGTTTGCTCTGTGGGAAAACCAAGTAATGCCTAAACGAGCCACTAGGAAATCACCTTTCGAACTAGTGTATGGCAAGGATCCTATCTTCCCGATCCAACTAGCAATGCTAGTGGCGAAGTTACTACAAGAAGCCGAGGAAGAGCCAAGTTCCTTGACAAGAAGGATAAATCAGTTGGTTGAGCTTCATGAAAACAGAGAACAGGTGGGGGCCAAATTGTGAAATTACCAATAAAGGATGAAATATCTCTTTGACAAGAAGGCCAAGGACAAACCTCTTCAACAGGAAAATTTAGTTCTCTGGTGGGATGACCGAAGGGAAGATAAAGGCAAACATGGAAAATTTGATCCACCATGGTTTGACTCCTTAAATATTGCAAAATAAAGAGGAAATAACACATACCTGCTTGAAAACTTGGATGGTGAATTGTTGGAACTTTCAGCAAAATGGTCAGTTCTTCAAATTTTATTTTCAAAATTAGAGATACCTGTCTTGCACTCAATTTAAATATCTGATGTGTGTATTGTAGTTGTTATTTGAATTTTCCAGTTAAGGTTAAAAATTCTACTTTCACGAAAGTGTTATGAAACCATCTCACAAAAATATAGAAAAGATAGATAAATGCCTTCAAAATAATCCTCTTCAATGAACAATTATTGGATGATACAAATGACAAGACATCCTTTCTATATATAGGAGACTAAGTATCATAATATAATAAGAGCCCACATAACAATAATAATGTAAGGGTACAACAATAACAATAGTGGGCTTCTATGGGGCACAATAATAACAATATGGGTACTACATGGGCTGAACAATATAATAAGGGGGTTGCACTAATAACAATAAGGGGTTACAATAGTAGTATAGGGACCTAACATGCCCCTCTCCTTCAAAAAGTGTTGTCCTCAACGCTTGAGTAGTTCTTGATGCTTATGTATAAAATTCTTGTCCTCCCACGTGGAATCTTCAGTGGGTAAGTTCTTCCACTTGATGAGATACTCTGAAATTGATCGATTTCGTAGCTGTCAGGTTCTTGTTTCTGTGATTGCTCTAGGTACCAATATGATTTTTCCTTCCTCATCAAGTTCTGACAATATTGTTTGAATTGGGATGTTATCATTATGTAAGGTCGCCATTTATTAAGTGCATGTAGTCTTGCCAACATTTCCTTCTCATAAATAGCTTTATGTAAATACTTTCCTTTGATTGGATGACTTTCGAAAGCAATGGGTCTTTCTTCTTGCGTTAAAACATCACCAATTCCATTTCCTGATGCATCGTATTCCACAATAAAGGTTTTTATGAAGTCTGGCGTAGCTAAGGCCGGTGCTTGGCACATTGCTCTTTAATATGTTCAAAGGCCTTTGTTGCTTCTCGAGTCCATGAAAATGCATCTTTCTTCAATAATTTTTTTTAGAATGTCTTCAGTCTTCATTCTTATTTGATGATATCCTAAACGAAGATCCAACTTGGTGAAGTAAATTAATCCATGTAATTCATCCAATAATTCATCAATGACAGGAATGGGAAATTTATCTTTAATAGTGAGTTTGTGGAGCTCTCTATAATCCGGATACATGCGCCATGACCCATCTTTCTTGTGCATCAATACTACTAGAGCAGAGAAAGAACTTTGACTAGGTTCAATTATACCAGCCTCTAGCATTTCTACAACCATACGTTCAATTTCACTCTTTTGGGCATAGGGATATCTATAAGGCCCGATGTTTGGAGGAACACTTCCTAGAACCAAATGAATAGAATGATCATGATCATGAATAGGTGGGAAGCCTTTGGGAGTCTCAAATACCTTGGAATGATTGTCCAAGACTTTTTGGAGATCTTGAGAAATAGATGATTTCGATGTGGGAACCTCTAGCGAACATAATTGTGAAATTACACCTCGTTTTTCTTTATTTAGAAGCTTTGTCATTCTTTTAGAGCTGATTATCTTTCCTGGTTTCCCTGTGATACCCCTTAATTTAACTTCCTTTCCTTCCGAAGAAAATTTCATGAATATTAAAAGCTATTGTACCCAAGGATTGTAGCCATTGGACTCCCAATACACCATCAACACCACCCATTGGAGTGGAAAACATTGGGCTATTCAATACATATTCTCCCATGGATAGCTTGATATTATGGCACTTTCCAGAGCAATTTATGGTTCCTCCACTTGCAACCATCACTTGACACTTTGGTGCTGGATATAGGAAGCGATTCAATTCCTTAGCTATCTTACCATGAATGAAATTATGGGTACTACCCGAATCAATCAACACTATTACCTTTTTCTTCTTGATATGTCCTCCTATCTTGATAGTTTGAGGAGTGGTAATTTTGGCCAATGCATTACAAGATATGTTCGGATTCATTTCTTCTTTCTCGATGTGATCTTTCACTTCTTGAACCTTTTTCTTCTTGATATGTCCTTCTATCTTAAGAGTTTGAGGAGTGGTAATTCTTGCCAATGCTTTACAAGATATGGTCAAATTCATTTCTTCCTTCTCTAGGATTGGTTCTTGGTATATATCCTCTTATTTTGATGTTTCTTGATCCTTTTCTTCCTCCTCTTCACAATCTATGTAAAATAATTTCTTCTAAGCACACTTATGACCTTTAGTGTATTTGCTATCACAAATGTAACAAAGCCCTTTATCTCTTTTTTCTTCCAATTGTTGTGGTGTAAACATTGTAGGTTGTGGAAGGCTAGGAGAAAAAACACTTCCATATTTATAGTTGTGAATGGTGGGATTCCTTGTTTCCATAATTTCTCTTTCAATTTTTCCTGCCAACCTGAATGCCTTCTCGAATGAATTAGGTTCCCAAAGATGAACCTCATGTTGAATGTTATCCTTTAAAGTCCCTATGAAGAAATCAATCCTTTGCATGTCTGGAATATCATTTACCCTTATATTCAATTTTTGAAACTCCTCAATGTGCTCTACCATTGAACCCTTTTGTTTGAGATTTATCAATTAGCTAAAGAAGGTGATTCTCTTTGTATCCTCATAATGTGCTATCATTTTCTTCGTGAAAATTAACTACGTGACAAGTGGTTTACAAGAACAAAGCCCTTCATACCATAAAAATTGATTCGGTTCTAAATATAAAGATGCAATAAGTACCTTTTTTAATAGTTGCACCTCATGTAGAGCAAAATATTGCTCCATCTGTAGTATCCAATTTACTGGATCCTTGCTGTCAAACTTCCTCATATCGATTTTTCTTATTTTTAGGATCTCAATCTTGAAACCACCGTAACTCTGTAATTTCAGATCTTTAAGTTCTGAAATTTTTGTATGTGATAGCCCTCCGAGTCTTCTTTCTAGCCCCACAAGTTTGATCACAATTGGATTTCCGAAGAAAGGGTTACGTCCAATCTCCCGCGATGACCTAATTATAGATTAGTTCAGTAGAGCGAACTTCTACAACGTGCCATGTGTCCCTGTTTCGACCTTAGGTTCTAAAAATGATATCCAACAAGCTACAATCTGTATGATTCCTGTCACTTTTTATGAAATTTGAATCAAATGCTCAGAGAGAGAGTTATGACTATTTTCCCAAGGTCACCTATTTGGGGTGTAATTCGGGAGCTTGTAAGAAACCCTAAATGTCTTAGACCATATATTTGAAAATATAGTGAAACAAGATCTGAAATTCAGTCTCGAGCTTCACCAAGATTTCAGCTCAAATGAGTTTTAATCTTAGAATCTAAAACTTCGTACAAAAAATAATTACAGTGATAATTCCACGATGACCTGTTTGAGATGGAATTCTGAAGCTTGCAAAAACCCTAACTTCCTCAGATCATATCTCCAAAAATACAACGAGACAATATCTAAAATTCGGACCTGAGGTTCAGTGAGATTTCGGCTCAAATGGGTTTTTTTTAGCTTCTAGGACATTTCAGAAAAAAAATTTACAGCTAAAATTCCACAATGACCTGTTTGGAGCAACGAAACCCTAGAATCGAAAGCTTTGATACCAAATGTTATGAAACCAACTCATAAAAAGATAGAAAAGATAGATAAACACCTTCAAAATAAGCCTCTTTGAGGGGGAAACCTCCTTTACATTAAACAAATGAACAATTCTTGGATGATACAAATGACGAGACCTCCTTTCTATAAATAGAAGACTAAGGATCATAATGTAATCATAGCCCACATAACAATAATAATGTAAGGGCACAACAATAACAATAGTAGGCTTCTATGGGGCACAATAATAACAATATGGGTACTACATGGGCACAACAATATAATAAGGGGGTTTCACTAATAACAATAAGGGGTTGCAATAGTAGTATAGGAACCTAAGGGAAAGCCATATTTTGTTTAGAAGAGACTCCATACCCAAAGGAGTAGTTCACAATGTACAAGTTCTTAGCACCTCACTAGCAAGGCATTGTCCCCAGATGGAGCCAATGTTATCACTCACTGCTTTACAAGTTATCAGTTGCTTAGAATGCATAAGAATAGTGAAGTTGAAACCATTTCTCAAGCCACAAGAGCTATCATAGCTCAATCAGATCCTCTCCATTGCACATTGCTCAAAAGGAGCTTTCCAACGGTATATGGAATTCCAAGAATGGACTTCTAGATCAGAAGATAGAGAAAATTTAAATTGCCTATTGAAAGCCCAAAACACAATGAGAAAAGACTTAACAAAGGAGCTCATTGCAATCGCAATCAGACCTTTCAACAGGTAAGAAGTATAGGCAGGGTGAGATTAGTGATCAATCGATCATCGATATCACAAATCATCGAGATCGGGTCCAGGCGGAGTGGTTTATTGCATATCAGAGGTCGGGGGCCCTAGCCACAGCGAATCCTACAGATCGGCCATGTCAAAGTCCCACATCCTGCAATATCGCAGTCCTGCGAGACCAACAAATAGGCAATTGGCATGGCGGAGCAGTTCTAACTTAAAAAGCTTGCGATCTCACCGATTTGCGATACAATGTTAAATCGTCGGGAAGGGTTCGATTGTATTTAACAAAGGAATTCACGAAAAAACCAAGGTCGGGCAGGCAATTTTCTCTCTCCTCCAGAGGGCTATGTGGTGAGATATGATTGGCCCTTATAGCTGACATCATAGCTGACATGAGGTGGCAGTACAGGTGACATGTGGCCTACAGATTCGGTGTTTTCAGGGTCCTATGGGGGCATTTCCAGGTGACACGTGTCACCAATCACAAGGTGACACATGGCAATGATGACATCACCCCCCGCAGATTGATGATCAATTTTCACACAGATTAAAGTGCTCCTACACCAAATTCTCCCCGACTTGCGATTGTGATATGCAGGGTTTTTCTTCTTGGATGCGATATTTTATGTGTTCCACCCTATAGTGATTTTGCATCGTGACAAGTCAACTTGTGTTATGAAAAGAAGTGATAGGGTGTCCCTCACTCGTGTTGAGATTATGATGTACTAGTGTTACACTGAAATTTGTCACCATGACTATCTGCAGTTAATATGGATCCATCAACAGTCATATTATCCTCCTTGGCAAGCCTTATACCTCTGCTCTCCATGTCAAACTTCAAGAAAGAGAGAAAGTCATCAAAAAACATGTTTATC
>APFE031296227.1:0-10325 GCA_000404065.3 Pinus taeda | reverse complement strand
TTTTGTTTCCTTAATACAAATAATTCCATTCTTCTCAATGATTTGTTGTTAATGAATTATTTCATATACTCCTTGGTCTATATGTTTAATATGTTTTGTTTTATGAGATATTCAGGTGTTATGTAATCGTTTGATTGTTAGTGCATGCAGGTTTCGAAGTGAAGGAGGAGCTCATCTGGATCGACGAGGCTAGACTACTACAACAGCGTTGGACTTTATGTAGGATTTAAAACACTTGGTTTCTCGTATGATAATGCATGTTTAGAGAAGGATTGCTCTTAATTGTCTTGTTTGTCACTAGAAAGTCTTAGGCTTCTAGGGAGGTTGGTTTTGTCCGCAAGATTAACTCCTTCCGCATGACAACTAGGTGGGCCTAATCTTGCTGAGCGTCGATCGCAATGTCAAAGGGAAATGCTAAAGGAAAAGCATATCGAGTGCCGAGATGCGGGATTCCAAGAAACAAAGGAAAAAGCCCCCTGGCAATAGTCTGAAAGCCTTAGCGCATGAGGGCTAAGCACTTGGTCACAACCCTCTAGTCATATGAAGAAAATAATGGAAAGGGACTATACTAGAGGGGGCTGAGGGGGCATCAGAACACACATGTTTTGTAATGTTTCATTGATAAAGGCCCACACTTGAAAGACTTCCATGTTACATCATAAGTGCATCCCAGGGAGACCAGGGTGTCGATAATATCTTACAGGGATTTAAAGGCGTGATGGGTCGGAAATTGTGGCTTTAAGGGAAACATGTGGTGCATTCAAAACCAGTATGGGTTGGTTTAGAAAGGCCCATTATGACATGGGAACAAGGTACAACCCAGAGGTCTTCTGCTTCAATACCTTAACATGGAACCGATAACGCCCATTCCAAGTCTTAAAGAGTGGATAGTCAAGAAGTAAAGGTATAAGTGATGGGAGTCAGTTAGGCAACACAAGAGGCCATTCAAAGAATGAACTGTAACTTGAAGTGGAGGAGATCATAGGGATGGGCACAAAGATTTTCATTTACGTTTCTGTTTGACTGTTTACTTGTTTATTGTCCTGCAATTTGCCTCCTTTTAATGAGGCCATTAATTTTGTACTATGTTTGGGCCATAGAGCCATCCGCAGCTGAGACAGTTAGCCAACCTGACAACTGGGACTTTGCTGAATATATTTTTTATGCAATGAATGTCTAGTCTCCTCCTCTCCTGATAAATAGGAGGAAGCAAGACTTAACAATGGTTCACAAATCTATAAGAAAAACTACATGTTGTTTCAGATTGTATAATTTTAAGATACAAATCATTCAAAATATGAATAAATGGTGGTGATTCCCCCCTTGAGTATTACAATATGTTCTTTATCTCTGTTAAAACCCATTATGTTCATGTTTCTTCTCTAAATTCATGCAATTATAGATGCTAGAAATGTTTCCTACTTCCTTACAGATTCACGTGTATTGATTGGTTGATGCATGTGCCTGTGAGGATTACTGAAACCACCTCTTTAAACTACGCTACATGAATCATAGCACTCATTTTCCCTTCAGTCCATTATATCTTCTTGTAACTCAAATAAGTATAGGATTTCTTACTTGCTTCAAGCTCTATGTGTCAAATATAGAATTCTTGATGCCGTGAGCTCTATATGATGAGTTATCCTTTCTCCTTATCCTCTTTCATTTGCTCTATAAATATTATTGAACTGTAAGTCCTCAAACTACTCAGCCTCCACTCTTTTATGTTATATTTTTGTGAGCTGCGTGCGAGAAGAAATACCTGAAATACATAACTCATATCTTTGGATGAATGAACTAGCCCAATTCCTATATATATATATATATATATATATTATATATATATATATATATTTATATATATATAATAATTATATATATATATATATATATATATATATATATATATATATATATATATATATATATATATATATATATATATATATTTATTAACATAAGTGATGTCTCCAGTTTCCTACAAATCATTTGAGACACACAAATCTAGATGTACCTAGGCACTGGTCTTGTAATCAATCCAAGGCTATCTATGGGCTACAACAAAGTCTTTATAATTCATTGATTTGTTTCATGAAGACTTGAGCCTTTGGAAAGGTTGAAGAGCTTGGAGCCTAAGTACACAAAGAGCAAGATTACGAATTTAGTCTACAACTACAATGTTTTTTGATAATTTAAAAAACTAGCCATCATTTGGTAACGTTTCATAGAAAATGCAATTTAACACTCAAGCAATGTGAACAACATGCAAATTGATGACTTGATCCTACGTGAATTTGACGAATTAAATGTTGAAAATACTTACATTTACATGCAAAAGTGCTTTTTGTTAATTGTATGAGTAGACTTTAATTCATGCTTATTATATATTAATACCTTATTTAACTTTATTATATCTTAAGTGGTAGAAATTTATGAACTAAAATAAATAGGAAATCTTTGTGATGATGACACTTAGTGTATGGATTATTAATAATAACCCTAAGTCAAAAAGTGTGCAAGGACAACCATAGAGAAATATTTTGCGGAGACGTTGTTAGCTACCTCTACCAAGGAGTGAATTGATGGATGGGCTAGTCCTCACCACTATGTCAATGTCGGCTTGCCCTATTTTATATCAGGTTACAAAGAAGTTGCACCAAATTTTCTTTATGAATAGCCTAATACACAATTTTGAAAACTAGGAAGAAAAACAAAGTGTCATTTTGTCTTCTTTTATTGGATATGTTACACACCGGATAACATATTTCTAAACACAAAGGGATTTAGTTTCAAAAAACAAAGAGTTGGGGTGGAACATTGAAGGATTAAAACGGGTATTGGATTTTGGTAACATAAGTGCTAAGATCATATACACTGGAAAATTCGGAAATGTCGACGCAAAGAGAAACCTTAGACACACATGTAGTGTTCACCAATCATTGCAAATTTCTTCGTTCTCTTATCTGTCAATCATATTTCGTTATTGTTTAGAAATACACGATCTACTATTGACTTGCTCAATGCTAGTTATATCTAATTAAAATTTAGTTGAAAAATTAATCCCATCAAAAAAGAGTTCATGAATATGAGGATGAAGTGTTGTGCGGGATGGAGGCATGTGGAAGAAAAGTGTGAAGCAATGAATATGTGAGGCAGGATCAAGATGCGGAAGAGACACCTGCATTTCTACACCTTCTACACCACACTTCTACATCTTCTGCATTTTCCGCTGATGCCACAAGGAAGGGGTCCCACACTCGATAAACTACAACCATGAATTAACTTAAGTCATGATAATATAATCAACAAACCTGAATCATCAATCATTGGAAAGAAAAAAATAAATCAAATGCTTGAATATTTTAGAATACTGAAGTATTCATGGTTATTGAACTTATTAGCTTATTAATTCTCATTTTTCCTACAATCTACATTCCTTATTACACTGTCACAATTAAATTAATTAATTCTCCATTCCCGACTCCACCTTAGAACGAACAAGCAAATGCACTATTCCAACATCTATGAAATAGGTAAGATTTCCAAAGACTTGATGCTCTACACTAATAATAGCTAGTGAAGTTTACAACTTCAAAACAAATGCATAACTTATGCACCATTAGAATCAAATAAAGTTTAGCAAATCATGAACTACATCACAATCATTCCCGTATGAATGTAAAATATGGACATGACAATGTTCAATAGGATTTTTTTTTTCTAAATGTGATCAATAATCATTTTATTCCCGAGAATAAACTTTCTTGTCACTTCTTGTAATTGTTCTGAGTGAATTTACTCTAATAGCTGTCTACTTTGTTTGTTATCTGAGTTGATGTCAATATTGAATTCTCCAATAATTATAAAAATATAATCGCTATGCATGAATTGTGCCTTTACTATTGCAATTGCTTCAATAACTGTTGAAATAGATACAAGTGGTGCATCATATACATTTATTATGATATTCAATATTGGAAATGGCCTGTTGATAAAACAAGTTCAATTATGTTTTGCAAATGTTCTTGGTTGATATGATCTTTATGTTTTCTTCTATGCAAGTAAGTATTCCATGAAGATAATTGTATATGCTAAAATTGAATTTGCAAAATTCATCATTTGACGGTGGAAAGTTTACATGTGTTTTTTAGATATAAAGAATCATAACACTCATTAGATCTTCATCACGTACAATGTCACTGACATGAGCATATAAACTTCTTATATTCAAACTTACAATCGCTAAAGTAATTGCATTTTCTATTGGCTTGTGTAAGTGTTATGGTTTCCACAACACATGAGTTCTTAAGCATTTTGTTTCTTCTACTATTTTCTTATTCACACAAAAGTTCTTTTGTGTTAGTTTCTCAAGAAGATACAACAATTCCATGGTTCTCACACATGATAATGTTGTGTACACTAATCCATGTGCTGATATACCACTCATATCAAATGAAAGCCCATCTAATGTTAAGCTTTGTGATTGATGTATTGTTCTAGCACAAGCTAATTGTATCATAAATTATTTCCACACTATAGTTTTAGAGCTCTTGCTATGGCATGCCAATGGTTTTAAAATACATAGTATTGGAGTCCAAATCAGTGAGATGTCTTCATCATATACTTCATGATACCTGTTTCTTTGTATTTTACCAATGTTTGGATTTACAAAATCTATCCATATTAGTCAACATTTTTCCTATTTTTTGCATACTCCATCCACGCCATTAACAAGGCCATCATCTTTATTACAGTTTCCTGCATATATCTCAACGCGAACATTGCATTTGATAAGATTTTTTGGTGGAAATATCATTGTTTTCTCATACAGTACATAACCTATTTCCTTACTCTCATCTTCGTCAATTGCATCAAGAACTATTAGTTCTTCCTTTACATGTAACAATATTTCTTGTTGTGAATATGTACATCCTTGATCCTTGTTCCTATATTGGATATAGTGGAGCAAGTATATAATAATTATTGTTTGTATATTCTATGTTTTCATCAGATCGTTGACTCACTCGCATTTCTTTAAGGATTTCATCATTTTTTTTCTCCTTTTTGATGCATTGTCATATGTAATTCATAGCATTTTACATTTTCCTTCCAAAAATCATATGTTATTTTTTCCTTTGCTAAGATTGGATGCTAAAAAATTAGAGAATATTTGATGGGTGTCACTTGATATAAGTCACTAGAAAATATTATATCAATATTTCCAAAATAAGCTAATGGACCATGCTTTATTTCCCATAAACATTTATCAACTTGGTATAATAATGTTGCATCTATTAAAGATGCTTCATCAATAAGCATCACATGAAGTTGTTTGCAATGTTTTGTTAATATGTCTAATTTTCCACCTTTAAGTGAAAGATATTATGATTTGTTAAATGGAAAATAGAACGCAGAATGCAACGGTATACCACTGGCATTAAATGTTGCATTCCTTATACATGTTGCCACGATTCCTTTTAGTTGAGCTGGGTCATATTACAATATGTTGTTGGACATGTGAATTAAAGATTGGAATATTTCTATTGCAGTATATGTTTTTCCAGTGCCTGCACCACCTATTACAAATACATATATAATTTGGTCGATCTAGATTTGTTTTTTTTGTTGTCAATATTTCTTTCACTAGTTTTGCTTACTCTATGTTCAACATCCATATGACTTGATAGAATTCCGTTTCTCCTAAGATATGTGGCTATTTAACAATTTGGTAAGGTCTCTCAACTATTGGTTTTGTATTTATGACCTTTTGCAAATATTCAAAATTTGATTTGATATTGTATTCTTAGTAACGTCTTTCGATATTTATTTCTTGATATGTAGGTATATCTCCTTCAAACAATTCGCTCTCTTTATTTTCAAGTTCATCTGCTATGTTGTCAATATTAGTCGTTGATGTTATAGTTTTGTTCGTGAACTTTTGTTCATTGCATTTTATGACTTCTTTAAATAATAGATATGCATTTTCCGAGTCAAATGTTGTTCTTTAAATTGTTCTCATCAATATGATAGGGGACATACAACATCAATCACTCTATGTAATAATTATCGAGATCAATATGCTTATTGTATTTTATGTATCTTATATCATATGGTATCTCAACGCCTCCTCTCTTCTTACTTATAGTGTACAACATGATGCAAATTTTGTCAAGCATATGAGTTTAATGTTTTATGGTCACTGTAAAAAGTGATCAATAATTGATAAAAATGTTATGTTTTCTTAATCAGCTAGTTCACGTTCCAACTCTTTTGCTCTTCTTAGTACAAATGCTCGATCATCCATTGTTGAAGTATTAATAAATATACATTTTCTTGAACTAGTATATAGCTTGTTATGTAGACATTTGCTACAAGTTCAATAAATCTTTTCCAAGTCTTGCAATTATTTCCATGACACTGCCATTGGTTGTTTGATAACCATTTCATATACGTTTAAGCATAGACGTCATTGTTTTATCCAGTTTTGTCATGTAGGAACTACAATAAGTAGCTATAGCATATGAATCAAGTATAAATTAAGCATCAATATTTTCACCCCAGATTAATGGAATATGATGAGAAAAGCTATTAGTCCATATGTTTAATATAACTGTTCTTCATTTCAGAGCACATTGGATGGCATGGATGTAGTCACTTTCGCGTATACCCATTTTCTCAAGAAAACTATGAAATGTATATGTATCATCATGTTCCATATTTTCTAGTGCATGAAATATCATCCTTGCATTGTTAAATCCTAGAGGCTCAAGTATTTGTGTTTTTTGCATTGGTGGAATTGGAAAATTGAACCTGCAATGCATATGTTTTCTTTTCCTAAAAGTTTTTGTATGACAATTATTTTGGATAGTTTTCATATTAGCAGGAAGTTTACTTGAATTGCAACACAAGTACTTGTCAATGAAATTTTCAATTTCAATGTTTGTGCTTGTCCCATAGATAGGAACATTTTTTATCCATAGCAATCCATGTTCATGTTGCCTTCCTCGATTTTGGAATTTTGTTACAAAGAAATAGTCAATGATGTCACCAAAGTAATTGTATTCATTTAAAAGTAACTGGCGTAGAGCATTCATTGTACTTTTATGATATCACACACAAGTACAAGGTCATTTCTAATCAACATATCAATAATATCATCTTATTGTACTTGGTTTCAGTTGAGGAGTTTTTCTTTCACTTTTTTACTAAATGCTCCCAAATATGCTCAGCACTACTAAATGAAACAAATAATTTTTTTGGACCTAATTGTCGAATCATTGCACATAAGTTTTTGTGCAAATGAAAAAAATAGCCTGATGATATCTGTATTCGTTTAAGATCCATATAACCAACATTTGATTTCAGAATGTGTTTCAAGTTTGCTTTTGTTATAACATATTTAGCGGTTAGTTTTTTTCCTTTTCATTGTCATTTTATTATTCTAATCCGAATACCGTTAAAGACTTGAATAAGGATAATTCACAGTGCTTTGTAAAACAAATCCATTATATGATATGCAAAATCATGATCTTGATGCAAAACTTCCCATCGGGCAATACCATGATATGTAAATTTTTTCATAACATTATGTGGTTGCTTTTTCCTGGAGAACAATGCCAGAAAACTCATCTTTTCTAAATATCTATCTCTAAATATGCCCAAAGGCCTATAGCCTTTACCAGGATAAATGTTTGTTTGATTATTATGAAGATCATAAATACTCTACAGATCGCTAAATCCATGTAATAGTGATTTTGTAACTAGTTCTCCACCATATTCATCATTATCATCATTGTTTTATGTATTTGTCTTAGTTGCATATGCATCTTTGTTATGATCAAAGACTTGTTTCCAGGCTTCATTTATTTTGGCATTCTCTAGTTTATAAACCAATTTTTTACGCAATCATTTCAATGGCTTCATCACTTTATGAATGCAAATTCGCCCAACAACAAATGTACTTTTAAACATTAAACGCCTTTTAATTGACATAGCCATTATACTAGACTAATTTATGTTATGAGGAAGTGCAGTTCAAATTCGAGATGTGTTAGCATGTACATTGATAAGTCCATCATTCAATGCAATTGTGTTTTTTAAAACGCTTGCCAAGTTCTTGTATTTGCAAAAATGGTAATCATAGTGATATTAATCTTTCTTCCAATTCATACAATTTTTTCATTATGGATATTTGTTTATTCCGCCTAATATGCTATGTAAGTGCAAATTTGATAGTCTTGTCATTGTTCAATACCTTTTTGCATTTTTGGTATATGCATCTATTTTTGGAAACATTGGTTAATTGTCTTTCTATGACATCTTTTTTAAACCAAGTTTGATTGCATATCACACAATCATAAATTGGTACATCTTGTATTTTTTTATAATATTGTTGTTCAACTATTGGTTCGAATGTATAATCGAACATTTAAAAATTCCTTATGTTTATTTGTAGACATCGCATTCTATCTTGATTTTGATCACTTCATGGTTTTTTAATTAGACTTGTTTCGACAACATCCTTGTTTCTTATATGTTTTTTGATGCAATGATAAGTGTGATCTCTTGTTTCCGTTAATAAGATTTGTATTAAGTTCCATGATATCTTCATTTATGTTAATGTTTTTAAAACCATTTGCATTATCCCCATTATGTTTTTTTTATAGGTTTCTTCTATATTTTTCTCTTTATTAACTGCTTCAATATCAAGTAAAATGTTTTTCTCCTTTACTATTTTTTTCAAAGGTTCAAAATGCAAATGATTTATATTCATTCAAAAATTTGATTGCTTTAATGGTTTTTTAATTAGACTTGTTTTGACAACATCCTTGTTTCTTATATGTTTTTTGAGTTGATGCAATGATAATAATGATCTTTTGTTTGCATTGATAAGCTCTGTATTAAGTTCCATGGCATCTTCATTTGTGTTCATGTTTTTAAAGCCATTCACATTATCCCCATTATGTTTTTTATAGGGTTCTTCTATATTGTTCTCTTCATTGCTGGTTCAATATGACGTAAAATGTTTTTCTCTTGTACTATTTCCTTCAAAGGTTCAAGATGAAAATGATTTATATTCGTTCAAAATTGGATAACATGCAATATAATTGCATCTTCCTTGAATAAGAAAAATTTAGCTACAACAATCAATGTATCAACAAACCATATGTATATAATTATATTCTAGATATAATGTATCCAATCATAAACAAAAATACCACCATCTAAATTCACTTTTATGGCACTACCAATTGTATAATGAATCCTTGCTAATATACTATCCTAGGGAATTGCATGAATGCATTTTTGTTGATGTATTTTTATATGCACCTTGATGCGAACAAATCATTATGCATAATTGCATTTCAAAAAGGCTATGCATTATGTGTCATAAACATGATGCATCATATTCATTTTGTGTTAATTGGCATATTGTTTCAAAACAAATTTCACCGTAAATACTCTCGAACCTAGACATTCTCTTAAATCCATGTCTCCTCACGATCTCCTCTATTTGCATCCATTTATTTTCTGTTTCTTCATATTTTTTATATTCATCATATGTTCATGATCAATTAATATTAAACTTATTTTCTTGCATAAAAGTGGCTCAAATATCCAACAATTGGATTTTTGTCATGGAACAATATGTTGTAACTATCTTCGCATAAATTTGCATTAAAATGGAAATAACTTTTCATTCTTGTCTTTGACAAAAGTCTTATTGGAATTTTTAGCCAATTAGATAACCAATGTATACAAAATATGTTCCCCCATAGTCCTCTTTCTTCCGAAATTATATAAGTTGAAGTTGATTTTGTCATCTTTTTCATATAATCTTTTGGCCTATTTATACCATGCATCTCTATCGATGCATCTATGCTCAACTCATGCTGATAAGATAATATTGCTTCAACATTCCATTGCTCTAAACAATTTCTGAAATGTTCTATCAATCATTCTCATAATTCTTGTTGGCTTGATGGGCCTTGACCCAGGTTTAGCATTAGGCAGCCAAGAAGATCCCTACACTACTGGCCCTTTCGGCATAAGCCCGCGGAGTGTGGACCGAAGTCTCACTCAAAGCAGTATGGGGGGATGCAGGAACCAAGTTTTTGCACCCTGAGATGGTTGTGATCTCGGTTTTCTATCTTAATCCCTGCCTTCGCACAGATCGATAAGCCCTTAGGGCTTATCGATGTATTTCCTGTTATGAAACCAGCTCACAAAAAGATAGAAAAGATAGATCAACGCCTTAGAATTCAGCCTCTTCGAGGGGGCAACCTCCTTTACATTACATAAATGAACAATTCTTCAATGATTCA